>WWPM01023247.1:1778-15257 GCA_023279145.1 Glomeris maerens
AGCGGCGCGGCGAGCAGTGTGATGGGCGGCATCACGAGCGGCGCGGCAAGCAGTGTGGTGGTTAATTGCAACTCTGAAACTGTACCCAAGAAGACAACTGCGTGCGACTGGCAAGCTGGATAAAAACTCTCTGTATCAAATATTGTTTTTTTTAAGGGTTACCTGCTGGGTTGTGTGTAATTGCGGGGTCGCAATTTTTTTTTAAGGGGGGGTGAGTGTAGTAAAGCGATTGTATTTGTCGTGATTTGAACGTTTGCCACAAGAGGGCGGCAGTGTTGTGAAGGGATGGCGATCCTAGTAATTGCTTTGGCCACGCCCATTCAGATAGTTTGTGCGTCCTAGTTCTTAAGCTTACTGGTAAAAAGTGTTTAGTTTTTCGTTTTATTCGCATTTTCTGTAAAAGCAAACGTTACTTGGAGTATAAGTGAAACGTGATCCATCCGAGGAAGACTGGGGACAAAAGGTGGAATTATTAGTGAGACCCAACAAGGGCTAGGCATCGAAACCAAGTACCAGAGTCGGCAACAATAAATAGTGTCGGCAGTCCCATGGAGAGGCAGTCTGGGGACGGATGAGCACCCCAAATGCGGAGGCGGGAACTCTTGACTTTAATATCGGTAACTGCTACTAGGCATGACCATGGTCTTTTACTGAGAAGTTCGAGAGACTCCCAATAGCCTCGGGTAGGTCCAGAAGGACCTTGGCAGCCAGGAAGAAGTTGGAAAGACACCAGCAGAAAGGAAGGAGAACCCTGGAGGGAACAACCACTAGGACAACACCATACCTGGGAACCTCGGATGGATACCGTAAATATAATTGTACTGTTGGTAATCTTATCGTAATAAGAAGCATTGTGATATTAGTTCCCTAGTGTTTTGTCGTAACTTGGCATGTTTCTCAGTACTCTGTTGGTAAATAGTATTGTTTCGGATAAGTTCTGTAGTGTTGACTTATAACGTACTTTCGTGAATTTAGTCCTTTAGTGTTTTCTTATTAACCTGGTGTGTACCACGGTACCTTGTTGTTCAATCGCGTTTTGTCAAATGTGTTCCGTTGTATGTTCTTTTGACGTAGACTTGTGGGACAAGTCTTTTAGTGTATTATCATAACAAAGTGTTTGAGACGTTAAAATAGAATTACGAGCATATTAAAGGACTCAAAAGACCACCCCCTTCGTCCGACTGATTTCCGGGACGACACCAGCATAAATCGTGCGGAGCAGTGTGGCGCCGAACGGCCAACCCCCTCTTTTAACCTTTTTTTGAATCCCTTTTTGGAAAAATTGTGTCCTTTTTGTGGAAGTGCGTACCGGTCACTTTTATTGTCAATTTAAGCCCATTCATTGAATTTCTCCGCAGCCTAATGACGTCACAACGCGTTTTGGGTCGGTGGCGAAGGCAGCCTGATGACGTCACAAGCGCGTTCGATTGGTGGAATATCTGGTAGGCACGGGACCATCGGCATGAGATAATTAATCAAAAAGACGGATAATCAAGATTCTGTCCAAGAAAGTACATTTTTATAGAAATTAAACGCAATAATGAAGAGCAACTCGATATGATTTTGTGTTAAGGTAATGCAAAATTAAAATGTGGTTGCATTATGGAGTCGTAATTAATAAAGATGTTTGTCGAAAAAAAAGGTCAATTTTGTCAACAAAACTGCTGACGAGCAAGATTATCGACTATAAATACAGTGAGACCCCTTTCACACGGGACACTCGGTGTACGGACACTGCGTTTTATGAGACACGAGATACGTGCGACTCAATGGGAGCATTCACACGGCGCTTCAGCCTCCAGCGGCGCCGCCGCATTCTGTGGCGCGTTGGTGGCTTTTCCTTCGAGTCGCCCGTACACTTGCATGTTTACCATTTTTCGGCAGAAATTCATCGCAATTATCGCGACATATCTTATGTTTTCAACACGGAAAATGTTCGTGCTTGTTTTCACTTAATTTTAATGAGGTCTATGGGTCGTGATTCGCGATTAAAACGCTAATAAAATATTTAAAAATGGAAATATGCTTATACAGGGTTATTCAAAATTCGATGTACAAACTGATAGGGTGTATTCCTTGCATAAAAAGAAGACATAAAGTTCCTATGAACCCATGTCTGCAAATGCTTAGTTTTTTAAGTAGCACCTACATAAAACGTGACATCCATAATTCATGCTCCCCACATCTTTACATTGATCATTTTTAAGGACTCGTATGCGTTCACAATGCATTTTCTGTCAGTGACGAAGGTACCCTGATAACGTCACAAGTGTGATGGGTTAGTTAGGTTTAGAGAACCTGGATTATAGGGGGTGTGATAGTACACACGTTTGGTTCATGGAACATTCGCCCTTTGCGATTGGCCCCCACAATTCGCCTCTACACAATTCACCCCCTACACAATTCGCTCCATACGCAATTCGTTCCTGCACAATTTGCCCCTCCACAGTTGACCTATAGCATTATTTTGACTTTTCTCAAAATTTTGCCTTTTTCCAATGTTAATTTATTATTTTCATTATTTTTTTATTTGACATCAAATCAATTTGCTTTGACCAAGAAGTTAGTTTTACGGGTTTTAACGCAACGTCGAGGAAGGCAAGAACCAAGATTCCCAGTTGAATTGTGGAATGTGTAAAGGCGCACGCTCGAGATCCAACATCACGTTAACAATGCCGTGGATGGTTGGCATAAAGGATTTCAAAATACTTGCGGTACCGTATTCCCAAATATCTATCGGTTTGATATTTTTGAAGTATATTTCAGTCCAATTTTGTGTAAAACAACCTAGTATCGCATATACAGTAGACAGGCTAAAATTCGAGACAAGATAATATTCCTAAAACTAGAAATCTGAAAAAGAGACACGAAGACATACGCTTTCCTGTGTATTTCCTGTGTAGACACAAGGTCGTTGCGGATGGAGAGAGACAGTGGTTTCATCGACTTGACCACCGACCAGGACTCTGGTGGCTCGGGGACATCAGGATCTACGGACCTCTTTCCGACCCAGTCCGGTCGCGTCGCGGCAGAGTACCACGGAGAAGCACATCTACTGAAGATTGCCGCCCCAGTGTTGATGGTTCACCCTGCTGGTCCCTCAGGTGAAGACACGGAAGAGCTGTGGCAGGTAGCCGTCGCCAGAACCCAGGGCGGTACCTGCTAACTAACTTCAGACTTATCCAGCCCGATACGATACGATACATCCTTGATATCGATATGACAATACTTCATCCTTCCCCATGTAAACCAAAATTCGGTATCGGTAAACAAAAGCAACGGTTACAATTCGAAACGTACACAACGCACAAATACAAATCACTTTGCAAACGAGGAGGTAATCAGACGATCGGGTTTACGAACGGGTCGTGTTGAGGCGCGCACGGGAAGCTCGCTAACTTCAGCAACTTCGGGAACAGCCACAGGAGACTGTAGCGCCAGCGTCTGGAACCTTTATCGCAGAACTTGCGTCAGCAGTCTCATGGTGGGGCTGAACGGCTGTCTCAGACGAATGCTCGAGGTCTTGCTGCACAGGAGCGGAACTGGGACCTTGCCAGTAACACTCGTAGCATGGGTCACGATACGGAGCATCTCCGTCTGAGGGGCTCTTCATCTTTTTGAAGAACTCCGCATTGCGAGTGAGAACTCGCCCGCTGTTTGCTTGTCGCGCAACAACTTGTGTTCCTCGGGTTTCTATAATGGTGAAAGGGTTGGTGTCATACTTTGACATCAACTTGTTGTCCATACGCTGCTTGGCTAGGACAATGTCTCCAGCTTGAAGCTCGTGAGAACATGCTTGCCGACGCCTGTCGGCATATCTTTTCATAGCGTCCTTCTTGCGGCTATCGCACGCTCGAAGAGCACGTCATCTGGACGTTTCAGGCAGTTCCGGGATCTTGACACTCATGGAGTACACTCTTAGCAAGGACGCAGGGCTGACACCAGTCGTGGCATGAGGTATTGCACGATAGTTCATGAGGAGTTGGTGTAGATTACGAGTCCAAGGACCGCCATCGATTAGCGATGTGCGAGCTACTTTTCGTAAACTCGCCATGAACTTCTCCACTAGACCGTTCGCCTGTGGTCAGAGAGGGGCGATGCGGCGATGTAGAAAGCCTAGAATCCTAGCAAAATCTGAGAACGCGACGCTGCTGTTGTAGGGCGGACCACCGTCCGTTCTAAGCTTGACTGGAACACCATATTCACTGAAGATATCTTCAAACACACGGCACACTAGAGGCACAGCTGTGGAAGGCACCACTCGCACTACTGGGAATCTCGAAAACTCATCAATGACAACCAGAAGATATTTTTGTGACGGGAACAGGCCAACGAAATCAGCACGAAGTCGTTGCCAGGGACCTTTCGGTAGCTTTGACATCTTGAGAGGCTGCGTCGCAGAGGCCACTGAATTTGCCGACAATTTCGTCTACTAGTGTGTCCATTTGAGTGAACCAAACTTTGTCGCAAAGTAGCTGTTTGGTTTTTGTAATTCCCAGATGTCCTTCGTGCGCTAGGGCCACTACCTTTCTTCGAAGGATGGCTGGAATCACGAGACGACGACCACGCAAGAGGACTTTGCTCTTACCGGCAAAAGACAGTTCTGTCTTCATTAGGTGGTACGTTTGTAGCTCTTTGTCTTTCTTTTCCGATGGCCAACATCCTGTCGTTAGCAACTCTATAACCAGCTGAAGTGCCTGGTCATCACTCGTACACCGAGCGACTTCTTCTAGCGTAAGGGCGTCGATCCCCTTTGTGGTTGTGAGGAAATTCAGATAGACTTCAGCTCTACCCTTGGCGGTCAACGCACTGCCAGGGTTTAGGATTGGCACATGACGAGATAGATAATCACTAGGATTGGCTGATCCTGGTAGATGCTGAACGGACAGTGTGTACTGCTGTAGCCACATCATCCATCTCTCCATCCACGCTGAAGTTCTGCTTCGGGGATTATTGAAAAGAGCGAAGAGTGGTTTATGATCCGAAAAAACGGTCAGCCGAGCACCAAACACATACAGATGAAAGTGTTCCACCGCCCACCTGATGGCAAGCATCTCGCGCTCGATCTGCGAGTTCCGCTGTTCGACATCGGACAGAGCATGACTTGCATAAGCAATTATGTTGTAGGCGATGTTTGAAGCTTTCTGGCACAGGACCGCACCCAGTCCAACGGGACTAGCATCCACCACAAGATATGTTTTTCGTGCGATATCGAATGTGGCCATCAGGGTTTCACCCATGAGTGTCTGATGTATTTGTGTCAGGGCTGTGTCCCGTGCGGCTGACCATGTCCACTTGAGATCATCCCGTAACAGCAACCGTAGTGGGGCTGTTAACTCAGCAAGATGGGGGATGAACCTTCCACAATAGGTCACAAGACCCAGAAGACTTCTAAGTTGTTTGACGTTCGTGGGCGTAGCCATTTATTGAATTGGTAAGACTGGATGCATCAGGTTTGATGCCTCTGGCCAAAAACACATGGCCAAAGAACACAATTTCTTCTGTTAAAAACACACACTTTGAAAGATTAAGGGTAAGACCACGATCCTGTAGTCGTTCGAGGACAGCTTCTAAAGCTCGGTCATGTTCAGCAAAGTTCTTGCCGAATACAAAGATGTCGTCGCTGCGGTTGACAACATTAGAGAGACCCACCAACACTTGATGGATGACGTCTTGAAAGACTTCTGCTGCGGACGACACGCCGAAATTCAACCGCTTACATCGAAACAGACCAACGTGTGTAGAGAACGTTGTTATCACCCGAGAGTCTTCATGGAGTACCAGCTGATTGTATCCATTTTTCAAATCGAGCTTGGAGAACACACACACTCCATTCAGTGCGAAGATCAGGTCATCCAACGTCGGCATGGCATGTCTCTCTCTGCGAATCGCCAGGTTGGGGCAGCGCATGTCAATGCAGGAGAGGTGAGACCCAGGGAGTGGGTCCCGTCGCTTTTTCGATGACCCTTAACTCAAGAAGTCTCTTCAACTCTTGTTCAACGGCTTCGCAAAGATGAAAAGGTATTCTCCTATGATGTTGAGCAACTGGCTGTATGGCAGGATCGATGTGCAGACGTATTCGCATGTCCTGGAGTTTACCGATTCCTGAGCACAACTTCGGCAATATTCTCTCGATTCTCGGTCTCGTCCACTTTTGTGACGTCATCCCACTGTGTATGGTCTTAACTTCACCAATCAAAGAAAGAGCGCGTGCCGTTCTGTAATCAAGAAGGGAGCCTCCATTCTCAGCTACTACTAAGAACCGTGCTATGGTGCTGGCACTAAGAGACATGGACTTGACATCAGAGGAGAATTCTCCTAGAACAGTGAGTGGCTTCTGAGATCCATATGAGTAGATCTTTGTGCGCGAGGGTCGGAGCTGCCAACGGTAACCGGCTGCAAGGTACGTCTAAGGGTCCAAAAAGTTTACGGCTGCACCAGAGTTGATGGTCACCGACGTGCAGAAGCCATCAATGTCTATAATTGCTGTGGGAACCTGGTCAGGTTTCCTTTGCTTCAAGTCACTTGTCCATGTTGTTCGGACGAAGACAGATTCATCATCTGAAGCCGGGTACACACTAGCCAACGAAGGCAAACGACTTCGTTCGAAGTCGTTCGTTCGGTGCAATGTGTACGGCCGAACGAATGCCTTCGGGCGAAGTCGTTTGCTTTCGGCAAGGTTCGCTCAGGAAGCGGTACTTCAAAGGGAAGGGAGGGCGAACATTCGCCCAAACCTGTTCGGCCGGTTTTACGTGTGGACGGCGTGGCGCGCAAGTGCAGCATCGAATGGCTGCAAAAGAATTCGTTTGTTTGGTGTAGACACCAAGCAAGTTTTGCCTCACGAATCTATTTGGGCGTGACCAAACAGGCGATAATATTTGGCCAAACCCATTCGTTGGCGGAACTCCTTCGTTCGCTTGCAGTGTGTACCCAGCTTGAGGAGGAGTCTGGTTGCACAGACACTGTTTGCGGACTACCTTTGGTGTGAGCCACGCTCTGGATCTGCTTCCGGGGTTTCCGAGTCGATAGTTTGGACGCACTGCGACAAACCCTTCCAAATTGTCCGGATTTCTTGCATTTGTTGCACGTTTTGTTGCGAGCTGGGCAGACTTCTGGCCTACCTTCATGTGGCCAGTCGCCGCCACAGTTGCGGCATCTCCCTTGCTGTGACGGGAACGACGATTGTTTCTTCTCGCTCCTAACAGCAATTTTTGGAGTATCGCTTAGCCGCCAGTAGCTGGCAGGATTCTGCAGCTCTTGTTTTTCCATGCCTGTGACTTGGACTTCAGACACCTCAAGAGCGTGTCCAATCTCCAACAGCTTGTCCAGCGTCAGTCGATCCTCCTGGAGAGCGCGTCGACGAAGTCGAGTTGACGTTGCGGCAGAGATGATTTGTGTCCGTATTTCTCGGTCCACATCAGAAAACTCGCAGGTAGCAGCTAAGGTTCGCAGCCTTGTGCAAAACTGTGCTAACGTTTCGTCTGCAGCCTGATGACACTGTCGAAACTGATATGTCTCGAAGTCAATGTTTTTCTTTGGTGAGAAATAAGAGTTGAGCAGCAGGACCGCCGAGGCATAGACATCAAGAACTGACGTACTATCTGACTTTATACCGGCAGAAACTGGTGGAACCACAAGAGGTTTGTCTTCTAGAGTCAGAAAAACTTCATGTACCTGTTCACCAGCAAGGTGTAGAAGTAGTGCTCGCTTCCTGACACTCTCCTTAATATCCGCCGCGATGATGTAGTTCTCGAACCGCTGTTGCCAGCGCTGCCATCGTTGGCTGAGCGAAGAAGCATCAGAAGACACATCAAAGGGTGCCAGAGGAGGGAAATATGTAGTAGAGAAATCCATTCTTATGGAAAAGGCCACAAAAGAATTCAGAAACAGAACTTGTAAAAGGGTAAATTTTAGAAAGTTGTTTCCTTTGTTCTTCTGCTGTTCTGGACTGGTTTCTTTGGTCATGAGGGCTGACTGTCCAAACAGGTTTGTTCCACCTCACAGTTGACCTTGGGTCCACAGTTCCCTGAAGTTGTATAACCACTTCGATGGCAGAATAAAACAAACTGTCTCCTTCAGTTTTCTTCTGTATAAGCAATTGAAAGAATCAATCAATTGTTGAAATATATAACTTGCCCACAACTGTTGGGTTTCAACTGAAAAGTTCCAAGTTGCGCTGGTAAACAGGAACTTTCAATCCTCGTCGCCAACTGTACTATTCTATGTGTTGCTCGGGCGGTGGTTACCTGCTAACTTCAGACTCATCCAGCCTGATACAATACGATACATCGATACAGACTCGATATCGATATGGCCTTGATATCGATATGACAAAAAAGGTCATACTGCCAAGGTATGTCGCGGTGGCAAGCCTGCACGCAGAGGCGATAAGGGACTGCAAAGACTTGAATCTGATGTCATCCCACCACTGTTTCATCTGATCCAAGTTTGCGGGGACTCTGTTTGGCCCACGGCATCATACTACCATGCAAATTGTAACAATCCGACACCGCAATTAGTAGGGCTGCCTGTCGGACTGCTTCTAATGTGGTGTGAGATCGCACACTCGCCAATTTAGGCCGAATTGATTGGTTCCTCAACTATGAACACATCCGCAGTCGCACCTATTTTTGGCGCACGTGCTGCTTAATTCCTTACGCACTTCCTAATGCCTAACGTCGATGTACGACCGTTGGCAACTCAACCCTATTTGCCTAACGTCAATGCGACCGTTGGCAAATTACCCATAATCGCCTAACGTCAAATTGTATGACCGTTAGCGTACCCAATCGCCTAATGTTGGTTAAACCAACATTGGCATGTGCTACCAGGGTGTGGGTGATTCCCTTTCAATAGTAGGGCAACTTGACTAAGTGTTTTGCTCGACCGGTGGCATTTCGCCCGGTGGCAATTTCCATTTAAAGCCGAAATCGAAGTCCTTTTCTTTCCCTCTGCGTCTCCTTTTATAGCCTTGGCTATAAGGGGAGTGGCGGGGGGTTGTACAATAGCACTGATTGGCTGCTACGATCGCGTCACGTGACGTCATCCGTGCACATCCTCGCTTTCGAGCAGGTGCAACCACTTAACGGCTCTACCGAGGCGGGTTGCCATGGCAACGGGGAAATAACATTACTGTCTCATAATATTATTTCTTACGGTTCAAAACCAGTTCGCCACACCTCCCCCCTTAAAAAGAAGGGAACCTGTTACCGTCGACTTGATGGAAAACTGATGTCAGCGATAACACCACACCCTATTTTCGCTTAAAAAGAAAAGAAAAATACACTGAGAAACAAAAAGGCTTAGTTAGGGGATAGCACACATGTACCAGAGGGTTCATTCCCTTGATATCCAGACAGCTCCCAAAAGGATAACCACTGCAGGGTGAACTCCACTACATTTACCTGGAACACCAATTGCTTGGCCAAAAATCAGTTGCACGTGGAAAGTTATCAGGTAAACTCCAGCTTTAATCTCCCAAATTTTGTATTGGGAATCTCGGAAGTCACGCCAGGTTCCTCTTCCGCCTCGCGTATGTCGGCCGAGATGGGCGGTAGGGTTTGGAATAGTACTGGTTCATCTGGTTCATTGGGTCGAAAGGGTTAGGGAGAGATACACAAGGACCAAGAACCTGGATCTTTAGGCTATAACAGCGATTCCGGCTGTGCCGTACGCCTATATGTAGGCACAACCTATGGCAGGCAACAGCCAGGGGCCAGTTGTAGTAAGTCCGTAGATGGAAAAAATGAAGAATGGAAGAAACAGATCGGAAAAGAAGTACCAGTGATTTAGGTATGCGTCCGCCCAAAATCCAGGCGGACGCGAGCCAGGACAGCAATACCCATCATCAAGTTGCATTTCGAAAGGAATGCTATTTTGGCAAGGCCCCCTTCCTTTTTAACCAGGTCAGGGTCAGCCGAATAGAATCCTTTGTAAATGCTTTCCTGGGCCGACCCAAACACGGGAGTAGCGCTGGACGTGACATCAGAATCGTCTCCCAGCAGTGCGTCCTCCACAGCCTGGGTGAGCTCTTCGGAAGCGCTCGTCTCAGTAAGGAAAAACGGGAGGTTCATCATCTGAATTGAACCTGACTAGTCGTCGTTGAACCACAGGTCAGGTTCGACCGCCATCAATACCGCACCCGGTACCGGTTGTGGTTCCCCTACACTGTTGCTGTGGATCGACCCGTGAGAGGGGCGTTCTTCCACCTCCATGGGGATCGTCCCCTCTCTCCGTTCTGATAAGTTTATTACGACATCCTCCGCCAAACCCTCATGCCGCCCTGTGGTCAACCCTGACACAGCTGGTGCCCGGGGGCTGTCCACAGGGGGAACAGAGCCCGGCTGCAGAATCCGTAGCATCTGGCACAACTCCTGAACTACATTCTGCGCCGGATGCCACTCCCCTTCGGAGCAGCCAGCAGACTCCCCAGCAGAGCTATAAGCTCCGCTGGTCTCCCCTGCAGAGCCAACCCCCCAGAAAATGTCTGAGCCAGCTCCACTACTGTTGGTGGGTGTGGGGTCCAGGCCAGCAGATGGATCTCCCAGAAAGGCTCCCAAACTGTAAGGCGAAGTCGCGGAGCGGGGTGGCCTACCGGCAGCTGAGGAACCGGCAGTCCATCACCTTGGAATTGCGTCGTCATTGTTGCCCTAGGTGCATTTCGCTGGACCGCCTGCACGTGCACAGAGCGGACCATCCAAGGCAAACCTTATGGGTGGGGTACTGGATTCCCCGACCTTCCCCCCAAGTTTGCCTGGGGGTCCGCTCGGATAATGCAGGCGCCCAGCAGTGAGTACCACAGCTCCGGAAACCATGTAGGCCCAAGGGAAGTTTGTGCCTTGTCATGGCATCTTTCACTCAGGGATGGTCTTGTCCTCGGCGTCTGGTGAGTAGATCCGAGCCAGGGAAGGGCACTTTCGAAGGTAGTTCTGGCCATAGTCCAGGAGCCCTCCTTGGATGTCACCTCCCCAGATCGTGGTCCTCTCACATTGGCCTGTAAGCTGTTGGCAGCGAGCGGCCGAACCGGTGACTCCCGCCTTCCAGGTTTCTTTGAATCAGGAATCCCATAAGGGAGGAACCCCACACTGGGCCCCGCACCGACAGCAGCTTTTGCCTTACCTTTTTTCTTACCCTTGGCCTTCCGTTTGGCTGGCTTAGGATGCGGCGCATCCAAAACCAGCCGGGGGTTCGACAGCCGCTGAGACCAGTGGAATGGACACAGGAATGCCATCCTTTAGACGCTTCTGGGGCAGAGGGCATTTCCCTGCGCCCTCTCCGTCCCTTTTCACTACACCCCCGGTGCTGCCAGGTTTGGGCACAATCGGGCCAAATAGCACCCAACCTGGCGCCTTCGGCTCAGTCGACCTTACCTCCGAGAGGCGCTTCGTCCCCTCTACCGCCCTCTTGGAGGTTACCCGCCTTTGTTTCTCCAGCCATTCCCGAAGACCCTCTTCTGGGCCCAATGCTGTCGGTGGTTCCTTTGTTACAACCAGCGGACGTGGGTTCCACCGATCGTCTGTCGAGTAGGGTGTCGGGGAGGCTAGTGAAACATGGCTGGGGGCGGCTGACGGATCACCGCGTCGCAACAGCACGCGCTGCCGCTGATTTGCCAACTCTTCCAGGGTGTATGCCGGAAAGCCCCGATCGAGGCACCCGAGGTCCCTGGATCGGTCCTTTCGGCTCCTGCACCCGGGAATAGTGCTCACCCGTATGGACCTCAGCCGGCGCGTCCAGATTTCTCCCTAGGGCCGCCGGCTCAGTGGTCACCTTTGGGCATGCTCCTTGCCAAGAGAAAGTTTTAGAGGGGGCAGACGGAGCCGTGGCCCTGGGCTTTCCCTCAGCCTCGGCCTGAGCCCAGTATTCTTTCAAACTAATTCTTGGCTTGACAAAATTTGCTGTTATTGGGTGATGCGACCTGGGGGGACTTCGTCGGACCAGAGGCGGGGAGTGGGAGCTGTTTCAGCTGCTGCTTATTAACTTTGAAACACTGAATTTGCAATTTCTCCTATTGTCACAAAATGCTGTCTAATTTTAATTTTGCATTTTCTGTGCCCGAAACAGAAACTTTTCAGTTAAATTTGGCACAGCTATGTTCCAGCTGCAATTCGCATGCCGAATTTAACAGGAATGTCGATTAAGTGGTATCACCTTCCATTAGATCTCTACAACTTCGCTGTATCACCTACTAATACACACGGGTTTCAACACCAGCCATATGATGTCGCACCCAGAGGGACCCGTTCAGTGACGTACGACGCCTAGTTTTGCCTCAACCCACATTTTCCCTTGTATTTAAATTATAAATTTGGAAGAACCATAAATTATTAATTTTTATTTGGTTGTTAATATCATATTACGCAGAGAAAACATGTGAAATTGTCATGTTTTATGCAGATGGCAGCGATTTTGCCCATAACCTTGCATTGTGCATAACAGTGCAGATTAAATTTTTGTTCCGCACCCCTCAGGGGCAGAGACGCAATGACGGGTTGTTTATAGGGTGTAAGTTTGCATATGTTGACACCTTCCGTCAGCTTTTTCGTGTGCTGTTTTCGCAGTCTCACCGCATTAGGTCCAGTATTTCGACTGGTCCATCCCTCAATGGACCTAGCTTGGCCGCCACACCTGCGGCGGTGCATCGCAGGCATTTTCCCTCGTCGGGTACCAATCACGACTTTTCCCGGCTCTCTTAGTCGAAGTAGCTCAAAGAAACAGCTCCTTCTAGATCAGTCACTTATAAACAGCGACTGGTGTCACTCGTCGTAACAAAACAGGTTGCGCAATTGTTATTCATTCTCGGTTAGTAGGGCTTCCTTCTACATATGGCGGCTGTAGAACGAAAGGCTATACTGCACGGCTCGACGCACGGCGATGATCCACGTTGACCTTGCCAAACGCAATTGTGGCATCAGATGCTATACAAAAGCATTTTTGAAAGAAATCTAAAAAATCTTAGTTGGCTTGCTTTTTGCTTAAGCCATTGGGACCGTTTTCTCCCAACAAAGGGATAATTGGTCGGGATTATAGAGGGGTGCATCTGTGTGAAGTCAGGGTTAAGAAAAATTGACCACCTGGGCTTCTGGCACATATGGAAACCTCTTTATTTTGCTCCAAAGAAATTTGTATTTGCCATTTTTGTAAAAAATTTCCCAAACGTTTTTTTTATCGCCTCCATTGATTGAACTCAGCTTGATGTATTCAGAATTGACTTAGTTTATGCATATAAACCTGAAGACATCTAGCTGAGTTCAATCAATGGAGGCCTGTGTAAAATGGATAAACACGTCTTGCCAGACTGACCAAGAAACATTTCAGAGAACCAATGTATAAAGGAACTTGAGCGGAACATAAGAATAAAGGACAACAGAATAAAGTTACTGATAGTAAAGTGAAGAGCATGCAAGTTAAAATTGTCAGAAATGCAAAGTTATTAAAATGTGCACGAGAAAATGTAGAGCATTCTGTTCTCAACCTGATGAA
>WWPM01023251.1:0-29103 GCA_023279145.1 Glomeris maerens
TCTTGAAAGACCAGAATTTATCAGTGGCTACTACACAAGTTGTTGGAAACCTTTTGGTAGGCCTGCTTCAGAATACATCTCACAGCTCTGATCTCCTCAGGTAAAAGGAATCCAATATGCACTTTTAATGAGTTCATATGCTGTTTTTAACGAAATATAATGCGTGTAATTGTGTGGAAGGTTTGGGCAGTTCATCGTGTCAACGTTGCCCATGTTCTCTTCAAGTGAAAAACACATACATCTTGAGGAACAAACAATTAGAAGAACAGTTGGTGATGAAGGCAGGTTATCAATTATGTATATTTCAGCACAGGGTGGTGCAAAAGTAACCTTACACTTAACAAATTTCAACGATTAATTTATTTTGAGTAATACTTGTCAGGATTTTTGGATGTACAGTGTGTGAAATATATTGTTTATCATGTAGGTGAGATCTTAGATTCTGCTGGCACCGTATCTGTCCAAAACATCGTTTTGAGGAACCGCTGTCTACACCTGCTCCATTCACTTGTGTTAAGCGGAAACAAAGTTGCCAATCAGCAGTATGGATGGATTCAATGATTTATACCTGTATTGTCTCCAGTTTCCTTGTGTTTTACATCTCTATACTTCTAATTAGATTCTGCGATGAAGTGATACGTGTTCTTGGGTACGACTGGTTGATGTTATGCTTACAAGGCCATCTGCATTCGTCAACCGTCGTATTAACTTTGAGGATTTTATTGGTCATTCTGAGTTGCCCTTCGTTGCTGGTTAAATTTCGAGACGGAAGCGGAAATGGGGGCTGGCTGCGGGACACGGAGCCCGTGTTGGAAAATCAAGTTGGAGTTGTATTGGGTAAGGTTTTGCTCTTAACAGAATGCACATATTGTTTGTTTTTAAGATTTTGCATGTGTTTTTATTGGGTTTGTGTGGGTTTTCTTTCGAAGGATTTAATGTTGGTGCAGCATCCAATAAGAATTCAACAACTCGATACATAAAGGACGAAGCGTTTCACGTTCCAGGCTTCCAAATGTTACAGTGGCTTATGCCCAAACATATCCATATCCCTGAAGTCTATTTTTGCCTGCTGGCTCTTCTACTGGGCAAACCTATGAAGCAATCTTCTGTAACTTTGCAGGTTAGATGCATTATAATTCGTTATGTTTGCATTTGATACTTATTGATTGATGGTAACAATGTTCTCACCTTCAGAATTATCTAGTAAAGCTTTAATATGAAACTATCTTTGAAGTATGTATTATATTCTTGAAGATTCTGCAATTTTGAACAGAAAAATATGACATTAATATTGAAATGTGCTTTAAACTTGCTGAAATATTTATTGGATAGTTCCTTTTAATTAATTTGAAGCTCAATTTTTGTTTCCTCCTTTTTTTTGCAGCTGAATTTGGACACAATTTGGTCCTTTTTGTTCGGAGTCCCTGCCGGTCAGTCGTCTTCGGTCGTCGCAAGCAAGTTAGATATTTGCCCCGATGCTGTACTAGTATTGTTAGCCATGGTCAGGACAATGTTGAATCAGGTTAAGATCTTGAATCTTTGTGTAATATCACGCAAATTGGGATGTCTTTACTGAATGATGTGCACTTCTTTCAGCAAGTGCAAGAAGCATCTTTGTGGCTGAAAGATTATCCCATTACACTGATTCAGTTCTTGCTGTTTTTGTACCATCACAACTCGGATTTCCTGCCAATCTGCATGATGGAAGAAGTACTTTCTGCTCTGGCATCAACCCTATTTTTGTACAAACAGACATCGGAAAGCAACAGTGAAATTTCATCTCCAACAACCGAGGATTTCAGAGTAGGGTTTAATACCAATTATAGTATAAAATGAATTGCAGTTTGTTTTCATTTAGCGATTATTTGCACTGCAGGCATATCCAGGAGCCGAGCCAATTGTTGTGGTTAAATTGTCAGAATTCCGATTCACCGGAGGACTTACAAATCACCCGGCTAGAAAATACATCATGGATTTTCTGAAAGTAATTGTCATGGACAGTTTAGCTTTTTCCGTCACTGGCAAAAGTCTACCTGTGATCGACATGCTCCTAGAAGTTAGTATCAAAAACTTTTCTGCTTCATAAAAATTACATGGTGTATGTGTTTATTTATGGGAATATGACCCTAGTAATTGTTTTCAGCTAAAACTAGCTGTAAATTATATAAATCTAGATTCTGGAAAATTCATTAGGTATCAATTAATTGGAAATCTGGACAACTATGTGAAAATAATTCCCATCACTATTTCTTGTAATTTTTGAACCGTTGTTTATTTTAATATTAATTAAATTGGATGTATTCAACAAATGTTGTTAATATGACATCTTGTTTATTTAAGGCTGCTCCTGAGCATTCTAATGTAGTCCAACAGCACGAGTTTCAAACTGAAATTCTGTCTTCATTAATGGAGCATTTGTTGGCTGCCGACGTGCTCTTGCGCGAACAAGCTTCTTTGCCAATAGTTACCGGAGGAAATTACTCGTATATTGCGCCGAACGTCTTCTATCTCACCGGAAGAATTGTCGACAAACTGTGGCAAGGTAACTGCAATCACGCAGTAGGCACAAAACAACGATTTTCAGTCACTTATAAAGATCACATTATATTATAGGGGTTTTCACGAAAGATTCCCACGAAGTTTTCGACTTCATCATTAAGCTAATCCAGCAATTAAAAAAACGACGTACGTATTTCGTATATAGCGAAATTTTTGTGATGGCATTCTGACACTGTATTATAAATTATTGTAGCTTATCCCATATTAGCTAATAACATGAGCATTTATTGTGTAGCATAAACCACTGATGGAATTCTTTCGTTTCACACGTAATTTTTGCATTTCAGCTGGAAATCTGTCCTTGGACCCAATTTACCACAGCCTAAACCGCATAATTCTCTACCAACTTTCACGCTCCACGGATGCCGTAGCAGGTAAAATGCAGTTATCAACAGAGACAGTGCAGCTTTTTTGGAATGTGTATTTGGACCGTGCTTTTGCCGCCTTCTTTAAGACCAAATGAACGTTTTGGAAGCACTGCACAAGTTGACGAGTAACCGAGCCGTTGTGTTCGGCCCCAGTAACTATGATCTGGAATTCCTCGGTTGTCTTTGTTACTGCTTGCTTCAACTTACAGACGAAATAAAAATCCCGTAAGATGGACACTATATGTATATAACTTTGGTTTATTTATAGTGGAAATATTGAGCTTTAACACTCGTATTTGTGTACAGAATGGATGGGACGCGGAAGACAATGTGGCACGTGAATCCAAATTCGAGCGGTCATCGGGATGTTGAAGAGATCGCGAGCCAAGATGGACAAGGACTTTTGGCCACTGCGGCTAGAAGAGTTTGGGAGGAACTGTACATGTGTAAAAAACAGGTTAGCTATAAATGCAGTTCACTCTTAAAATATTTCCTAAAAATGTGACAAATACTCGGTCTAATCTAACTGGATTAATTATAATTACAGTGATATCAGTGTAATCTCTCCAAATTCTTTGAACTTGGAGATTCAATGCTAATTTACTGAATATTTGGCTAATTACTAGACTGTTTTTTCTAAACAAATTATGCAATATCTGTTGTATTTATATTAATAACTCCATAAAATTATTCTGCAATGTATGTAATGACGTAAATGTAAGTTACGACACGTGTTTGATATTGATATTCAACGTCTGTCATTATTTTGATATTTCAGCATGCAATAATTCATATAATCGGTTTTTTTCATATAATGTGATTTCAATAAAATTAATGGAAATTTGCAATGCTGTAATGAAATTGTTTTTGTTAGGGGATCGAAGACATATTCAAAGTGAGCTTTCCACCCCAAAACAAAGCACCGGACCTTCACACTGTCCGTGACATAATCTGTGAGCCGGCTAATAAAGTTTGGCTCTCGTTTGTGGATTTGGAACGCAAGTTTTCATGTAAAACTCCGTGGGAGATTCAATCTCAACTTCAACAAGTGAGTTTAAGTGCAATTGTGATAGATCTTTAACCTAGTTCATCCTTAAATTTTCGAAATAAATACCGGATTCAATGAATGAACTTGATTTACAACTTTTACGTGACCATTGCTTATCATTTTATCCAGAAACTTATGAAAGTGACAGGTGGTCTGACTCGGCTTGCGAGTCGTAAAACACGGAAGGAAGAAACGGTCAAATTCAAGATGTCAAATATCTCGATGCCTGATGTGGCGATGTGGACCTTCCAGCATATCACTTTTGTTAGAGATTTAGTTGATTTGCAGTACAAACAATATCAGCAGGTTTGCAAAGAGCCTTCCGTGATTTGGGTTTTATTAGTAAATAAATGGGCATTGTGCAATTTTTTAATGTCTCATTTGTATTTTGGTTACAAACAGAACAATCAGCATATGCAGAAGTACGTTTTCGAGGAATGGCTTCAGACTGAAAACGAATTGACCCGCGAACGAGGACTTTGGGGTCCTCCGTTCGGATCAAGATTAGACAAATGGATGCTCGACATGACAGAAGGCATATTTGAAATATTTTATTACACTGTTATTTTTAAGTATTTTTTTATATGAGTAAATAGTACATTTAACAAAAAATTAAACTTATTATAGGTCCATGTAGGATGAGGAAGAAAATGATGCACAATGAAGTATTCTATTTACATTATCCATACAGGCCCAATGTGGAAAGTGGAGATAATGTGAGCGTACAGTAGAATGTCGGTTCTTAATTTGATTGATCCGTAATGTTGATTTTTGTATTTGCGCAGAAAGCGTTAAAATACAAAGTTGCTATGAGTGGCGATAGCAAAGAGTATTACCAGAGTAGGAGGTCCGCGGCAATGGTTGAACCTGAATTGACGGTCATGGATGCGAATATTGTAGCAGAAGAGTTTCCAGCCGATCAAGAAGTTACAGACGAGATGAGGGAAATCGGTTTGTATTTTGTAATATGAACTGAATATAATTATCTTACTGATAACTTGTTTGCCACTCACCCAATTAGAACAGTAGTCGGCAAAACGGTATATTACCGCAAATGGGATAAAAATGAAATTCTTGGGGGTTATGAGGACTTAATAGACATAAATAAAAGTATATACTCTGTAAAAGTAGATTCAATAAACATTTTCAAGGGGCAACATTGGTGTTAATAATTATATTTGGGGGTAATATGTAAAAAAAAAGTTGTTCCCAGACCCCTGTATTAAAATCTCAGCTTTAATTTTATATCGGCCTGTTTGAAGGATTTCAAGGACTGAGGACGTGTCTGTCATCACGGCCCACTCTGAACAGAAACATCAGTGATATGGATGATGATCAAGACACGATTGAATCCACTTCGGAGGTCAACCAAGATCAAGATGAAGAGGAGAAACCTGATAACCGTACCCTTGTTCGGCTGCTAGAAGAGGGCGAAAAAGTTAGCATTTTCTAAAAAGCGATCGCAGTTCTACTTTACACATTTTCGTATTTGTCATTCAGATAAGTC
Source organism: Glomeris maerens (assembly GCA_023279145.1). Classification (NCBI taxonomy): domain Eukaryota; kingdom Metazoa; phylum Arthropoda; class Diplopoda; order Glomerida; family Glomeridae; genus Glomeris; species Glomeris maerens. The sequence goes on from WWPM01023251.1 coordinate 5,483, forward strand.
ATATGTTTCGATGCGCGAGAATACAAGGCTTGGATACAAGTGAAGGTTTGCTGTTGTTTGGCAAAGAACATTTCTACGTAGTAGATGGATTTACGCTGCTCAAGTCTCGTGAGATTCGAGACATCGATTATCTTCCTGCTAAGTAAACCTTTGAATAAATCAATGCACTTTATAGTGTTTAGAAATGATTCATTGATTCCGTGCTTGCTTTTCTATTCTTGTAGCGTTTACGAACCGATAGTTCCTAATACTCCGAGTTATCGGAGCAAGCGGGGCCAAAAAAAGTTGTAAGTATTTTTCTTGTTTCTGTCTTTAATGTCATTTTTGTAATCTACTGTGTATAGGAATATGTGGATTGATGTTTTCTGAATTTCATACTTTAAGATGCAGCAAATTTGCTTATGATGATATCAAGGAGGTCCACAAGCGGAGATATTTGTTGCAGGTCTGATGATTTCATATTGTAAAAATGAAAAATAATTGCAGTACAATTGATAATGACTCTTTGTGCCTGCAGCCAATCGCGTTGGAAATTTTCTCCGCAGATGGCCGCAATTACCTGTTGTCCTTTCCGAGAGGTGTTAGAAATAAAATATACAACAGGTAAAGTAATTAAGTACTGTATTTTACTTATTTTCATTGAAATTTACTTTTGAAACTTGACATAATTTAGGTTAATGGTTGTTGCAACTGCGATGAATGACAACGCGCAGCAATCTGTTGCTGGCCAAAAGAGAACGGCGAATGTGGAACAAGGGTTAACAATATATTTTGTTAAAAATACTGTATTTTATAATTGCAAACTATTTGAGAATTCCAAATCAAGTTTATTGTATTTTTACAATTTTGTTAGAAGAGCTGGTCTGTTGAGCAGTTTGATCGGAGAAACATCTGTAACGCAGCGATGGGTTGTAAGTAATTTAAGTATATTTTTTCTCTCCTAAATAACGTTGTATTCCCATTTTAATTCTGTACAATAATAAGATATCTACTAGATAATAAATTATCCAACAAAAAGACTTAACTCATAACCCCTTTACCTAATATCTTTTTACTGCCAAATAATTGTAAATCTGCCCAAAATTCAAAGATAAGGTTACGTTATACAGTAAAGTGTTTTAATATTATAGAGAGGGGAAATCAGCAATTTTCAGTATTTGATGCATTTGAATACATTGGCCGGTCGTTCGTATAATGACCTGATGCAGTATCCGGTGTTTCCGTGGATCTTGGCCGATTACGATTCTGAGGCACGTATTGTGGATTAAGTTAGGCAGGCTGAAATTCGAAACAATATTGATCTGTGTGTTAATTAATGGCCATTGGCAGGAACTTGACCTGAATGACGCGGTAACCTTTCGGGATTTTTCAAAGCCGATGGGTGCCCAGTCTTGCGACCGATTGAAACAGTTCAAGAAACGGTACAAAGAATGGGACGATCCTCATGGTATATTACCGTCTGTTAGTGGAATACTATATAGGTGCACATTGTAAATGTTGGTTATTTTGCCATTTGTTGAAGGAGAAACTCCTCCGTATCATTATGGCACGCATTACTCGTCGGCCATGATCGTGGCATCGTATCTTGTGAGGATGGAACCGTTCACTCAACATTTCTTACGACTTCAGGTAAAATAATGGTTTTTGTTAATTGAAGTAAAAGTAAAATGCTAGAAACATTTGTATATTCTGCGTCTTTCCAGGGTGGACATTTTGATCTTGCTGACCGCATGTTTCATAGCATCAAAGAAGGATGGCTTTCAGCATCGAAACACAACATGGCTGACGTGAAGGAGTTGATCCCGGAATTCTTCTACTTACCTGAATTCTTGGTCAACTCAAACAATTTCGATTTAGGTATTTTTTATCGATTATTTACAAAAAGTTGATTTTTAAATATTTTGTAATTCCTATTTATTATTTTTTTACTATATTTTGAAGAGTTCCAGAGAAATTTTAGATTTTCAATATAATTTCCATTAATTTAGAAACGTAGCATAGTTGCCAAAGCTCCATCTGATGATATTTGTATTGCAAATTATTTAAGATATTGGTTAAACAGTTGTTGGAATTTGCGCAAATGGAATTTTAGTAATGTTTAATTAGTATATGTATTAATCTTTCACTTGCAAATAGTAGTAGTCTTAAATTGGCATTGTTAACATGGACAGTGTGTTAAATTCTGCCACAATGATTGTAAACTGTCTGTGTTAACAAAATTTTCAAGTATAGCAACTAAATTTTCCTGTTTACAGTAGAGTCTCGATTATCCGCGGGGGGTCGGGGCTCAGCCTTCCGCGGATAATCAATTCGGCGGATAACACGGAGCATCGCCCAATTATTATTTTTTTACGATTTACGCGCACTGTACGTACTACGTACTGTTCATATATACGAAAATGAATGTGCTTTACATGTGTAAACTTATTTACATTATGCCTCTGTTGTCTAAAGAGCAACTGAGTCTTTGTTGGGCGTGGCAAAACGCTGCCGGTCGTCCAAAGTTCGGCTTATCCGACCGGTTTATCCGAGTATTTCCGTGTTAACCGCGGTGATATCGCGGTTAACACGGAGCCCTCGGTTGTGACATGCACCGCGGTTAACACGGAGCATCGGATAACCGGGAATCGGATAACCGGGACTCTACTGTATTTCTATATATTGCATTTATGAATTAAATTTTCGCATTTGCGTTTAGCTTTTGGATACTTTTTGCTTGATTCCCTAAGAATGCATTTCAAAAGATGTTTTTTTGGATTTAGGGAGTAAGCAAAATGGTGTGCAGCTAAATGACGTCATCTTGCCATTATGGGCCAAGTCCGATCCTCGAGAGTTTATCAGGATGCACAGACAAGCCTTGGAATGTGATTACGTCAGCTCGCATCTGCACGAATGGATCGATCTAATATTCGGTTGCAAGCAGCACGGACCTGCTGCCGTCGAAGCCGTCAATGTTTTCCATCATCTATTCTACGAGGGCAACGTGGACATCTATAACATCGATGACCCCTTGAAGAAAAATGCCACCATCGGCTTCATCAATAACTTTGGCCAGATTCCGAAACAGGTTTCTTATAATATACACCTTTTCCTTTTCCCTTGCTACTGTTTCAGTTTCAAAATATCAATGACTCTGTTTACGGCAGCTTTTTAAGAAACCGCATCCGGCCAAGAAGCTCAACAACCGTACAAGTATGATAGATCCGGGCCCCATTACGCCTGGTTTAAGCTACAGTCCTGACAAACTATTTTTCCACAACCTTGACAATCTGAGGCCTACTATGCAACCTATAAAAGGTACATTGGCATTATTTTATGCACAAAATGTATGTTTTTAGTCAACAATTTAAAAAAAAAAGCTTATAAATGTCCACAAAGCCATCGCTAATTTTCTAATATTTGGCTTCACCTTAATCCCTCCAATCAGATATGCAAATGTTTCGATTGCAATCGATCCAGAGTAATAATTTGGATTTGAAATACATTTTTTGTAGAACTCAAAGGATCAGTTGGTCAAATAATCCACAACGACAAAGCTGTATTAGCCGTGGAACAGAATAAAGTCCTGGTGCCAAACACGTTTTCCCGGTACTTAGCGTGGGGATTTGCCGATCAGAGTTTGCGAATCGGAAACTACGAATCAGACAAGGTTTGGTGTAAATGCTCGCATTCTTTCATTCAACATTTCAATGCTAAACTTGTTATCGGTTTATTTGAAGGCAACTTTTGTGTATGAAATCACTCAAAGTGGTGAAGTGTTATGCAGCGTCTGCCCAAATTCGAAATTAATCATCACGGCCGGCACGAGCACGGTAAAGTTTGCAGAATAATATTAACTAAGTTATCATTTTAATTTGGAATTGGAGAAAAAGACCAAAAAACAAATAAATGGGTGTGATATTTGTAGGTTGTGAACGTATGGGAGTTCAGCAAGAAACAGCTGTCTCTTAAGCAAAGTCTTTACGGTCATACGGAAGCGGTGACGTGTTTGGCAGCATCGCCATCGTACAATCTCATCGTGTCTGGATCGCGTGATAGAAGTTGCATACTTTGGGATATGAGCCGACTGCTGTTTGTGAGGCAGTTATTTGAGCATGCCGCACCAGTGGCCGCGGTTGCAATCAATGAACTGACTGTAAGAAACGTGTTTTAGTAATCCACTTTTATCACAATAAATGTCTGGAAAACTTGTGGAATTTAGAAGCATGTAGTAAACAAAAATTTCAGGGGCTTCTTTAAAAAAATTCTAGTAAAAAATCGGAATATTTTGCAGACAACCAAAGTAAATATAATCTGTTTGCGCAAATAATTGCCACATTTGGATTGATATATTACAAATAGATCACTTATTGTGCAACAACATAACTTTTTAATCACTTTAAATAGAAAAGTACAAATTACAAAAAACCAAAGAGTTTATTTGAAAAATAATTATTAGAACCAGTCTGAAAAATTTCCTAATGAAAACCTGGGAATTTACCAGCTTTCCATTTTATAGAATTAGACTAATTTATGAGTGACATATTCCCATGCAATTTTTAATTGAGCGTAACTGGCAATATTTAGGGAGATATCGCAACTTGTGCCGGCACTTATCTTCATCTATGGACGATCAACGGCCAGGAAATTACCAGCGTAAACACGGCCACTGGCCGAAGTGATCGCACGCAACAGGTTCTCTGTGTGGCCTTTTCACAATTCAACGAATGGGACCCCCAAAATGTGATCATGACTGGCTCAAGTGATGGTGTCGTTAGGGTAGATAGTTACATTTCTTTACTGAGTTTGACAGTTTTATCAACTTTGTTTTTTGTAAAATATTGATTGAAATTTACGCAGATGTGGTCTGCAGACTGCGTTCAGATTCCGATCAAAGACAGTCAAAAGAAATTCGGCGCAGTTGGAAACGGAGCTGCAAATTCAGCAGATATGAATTCCAATTCCTCGTCAACTGCTGAAGTGATTGCAACCACCGAGAGTAAAGTTCAGGATTATGTTCGCAGACTGAGCATGGTTGGTGTTCAAGAAAACGAGGAATCTTTGGAAATTTATCGCCGTGTCATGGGACGAACATCGCCAACTCCAGGTACGCTGTCAAATATTTAATTTCCTATATTTTGAAATGATCATACAAATTCCTAGTATATTCTATATATTGTGACAAACCTACCTACGCCGGGTGGTTCAAAGCCCCCGGCGCCCTCGGTCCGCGCACAAAACCGTTGATCCTTGTATACAAACCCTTTCCGGAACGCCTTTGAGTTCCGGAACCTCGGCTCAACACAATTCACAACTCACTCTCAACAAACGCTGTAAAGGCTTTATTACGTTAATAATATTACCCTCTGGCGTCTGCTGGAACTCTGCCGATTGCCCTAAACTATAGAGTAGATCTTTTACTCTGGGTGGAGACCTATACTGCCCTCGGAGCCCTCTTCAGTGGTGCTGATTGCCACAGCAACCACACTCAACGATCGGCCTCGTAGATCTCAGTTCTACTTCCGCTGGTCTCGTTCCAATTTCATGCCTCTGCATGATGATTGGACGAAACCGCGGGTTCGAACGTTCGAATTTAGTGGTGTGATTTTTCATCACCACTTTCACTCCTCCCCTTGGGAGGTGACGATCGTCATTCGACGATTTGGGGGGTGGGCTCGAACACATTTGTTACAATATATTCCTCTATTCAAGGAAATAAATCTATATATTCCTATCCATATTCAATACAAAACTATATTCTGTGCTACATTTTCTATATTAATTAGGAACTCTGACGAAGAGCGGTTCTGAGAGCAGTCTATCGGAAGACGATTGTGGAGCAACGAAGACACCTGACAGACGTGCTTCCATCTGCAGTCAGAACAGCCAACACTGGAGAAATCAAAGTACCGCGGCGGAAACTACAAGTTGGAGTCCAGATTCGCTCTCCACGTCCCCAAACAACAACGCCACGCAGACAGAATCCGATTTGATCACTAAGCCGATTGCGAAAGGAGATGTCGGTCAAGATGATGTTTCGTGCAGACAAGTTGATTTTGGAAAGGTTGAAGTGGAGCGGAGAAGAGGCGGCAGATCGAATGCAGCATCGAACCATATTCACCGAAGTAGCACCGTAGTTACTTCGGACAGCATACCGGACGAATCCTCATCTGGCTCCATGCGAACCAGTAAATCGGACACATCCATCGGAGAATCCTTTGTGCTCGTGTCCGAAAGCGAAGTCGGAGAGGCCAAAAAATCCACCGCGGTTCCTCCGTCAATCGCCATTCTTCCGAAGGCCATCAACAAGCTGAGAGACGGTACAAACAACTAGCAAATTTCACATTTATTTATAAACAATGTTTTTGTTTTTTTGCACATTGAACAGTAATGATGGAATCGTGGTAACGTGGTGAGGAAAATAAGCGGTTCACTTGTACTGATTTTGCAAGCGCGAGGAAAACCGTTGTTACATCATTACTGTTACATTCATAAGAAAATACACTTGCATTCTTTAATTAACTCGCATTAAGAAGTTTTTTTTAATTTAAATGGAAAACTGCAAAAGATGAGCTGTGTTGCCAAATAGGAAGTTGTAAAGGATCATTTGTTTGGTGGAATTGACATTTATTCACGTTTTTATTACATAGTTTACATTTTTTGTAAAAGTTTATTACGTATATCATTTTCACAACTACAATTTTGTGCTATGTATTTGAACAGAAATAATTTTCAATGCATTTATAAATACTCCAATATTAATGTAAACTTTCTTATTCAAAATGCAATGGTTCTGCGAAATGATAGTTTGTGTGCGTCGTGTCTTCCCAAGAGCTCTTCCATTGTTTAGCAGCAGTTATTGCCCTCTTAGGTTAAGTTTAATGCATTTGTCTACTTTGTGTTTGCAGGATTTCAATGGCAGTGTCAGCTGGTTTTCCGTAGCAAGCTGACCATGCACACGGCTTTCGACCGGAAGGATAATTCCGATCCAGCAGCTGTCACTTCCCTTGCCGTTTCCAAGTACCCAAATATTTTTATTATCAGGTTTTCTTTAAAAAAAAATAAAATATTAACATATTGCATGACATTTTTGTCTGAAGTTGATAGAAATTACTATTAAAGTTATAAAAAATCTTATTATGGACATTGGCTGCATTCAATTAATCTTGACACTAAAATAATTATTTTACGAATGATGGTTTTATGACAAAGCCGCAGTCACATTCCCAAAGAAGTCTCATTACCTGACCTGAAAAAAAACAGCTTATAATATTAAATAATCATAATGTGGATTTGAATTAGATTTGAATAAAAACTGATGAAATGCAGAATTTAATCAAAAATAAATCAGATTTTAAAGCGCATTAAAACTTATCAGATATTGGTAAGTCTAATTAAATATTATTTTCAAAGTGATGATTTTGGTGTTAAGATTGTTTGCATTCATACAACACTTAAAATCATGATTTTAATCATATTATGTATTATAATTAAAGAGAATGATTCTAATTTTGAGTGTATCTAAATAATGATTTGAAAATAATAATTGCATAATAACTGCAACAGGTGTTCATTATATAGGTTAAAATCTAATCTACATACTTATTATTATTAGAAACTAGCTTTGGCATGTGAGATTATGATTGTACTTTAAACGTATGACTTACTCATAATAAAATGTAAGATCCATATTAAAATCATGATTTGGTGTTATTATAGGATGGAATGCTGCGGTCATTATGAAAATAATCTTTAGAAACCGATATGTACTGACAATAATGCGGTCAAATTTGTCTTGCAGAGACCACAAATCAGTTTATGTTGGTGATGCCAGAGGAAGAGTTTATTGTTGGAGTGTTACGGACCGTCCCGGCCGTGTGATGGCTGATCACTGGATGAAAGACGATGGCGTTGACAATTGCGTCTCTTGCGGCGCCAAGTTCACTTTTGCCGAACGCCGGCATCACTGCAGAAATTGCGGACAACTCTTCTGTTCCAGGTTCTAAATCCCTGCTTACTTTTTTCCTCATAACCGCGCTTTACTTACCTTACCGTATTTTCTGTCTCGCATCTCATCAGGTGCAGCCGCTTTGAGTCGGAAATAAACCGGCTTCGTATCCTGAAACCTGTCCGAGTCTGCCAGGCTTGCTATAATATCCTTAAGGCTCAGCAAGCTTCGGACAACTTGTGACATACGTAATAACACGAAGAACAAGAAGAAGACTTATGAGGGTGCAGCTGCAATATAATATAGGTACTATATCATTGGTGAACGTATAATTCTTAGGTCTTAAAAATCCAGTATCGCGCAGGGCAAGTGTTGTATAATATAATCATGCAAAACAAGTGTTGCCAATACAACAGTATTCTGTGTTGTCGTATACGGTAGGGAAGAAAAAAAACGAAATAATGGCACGCTTTTAGCCCATATTGTGATATTCTTTTATTCACTTACAGCAACATTCCACTTTGGGCCGATGCACAATGAAATCCTCGGTCTGATCGAGAATTTGACCGCTTTTTATTATTTAAAAATCTCAGTTGGCCATATACTCGCATGTAACTGTGCGCATACGTTGAAGTTACTTTGCAGGTAATTAATGATGAATTGTGAATAATACACTCTGAAAGAGATGCAGTTTTCTTATATATAGACATGTTGTGGAGTGTATGTGTAATATCTGTGTACAGTTAAGATAGTGTTTAAGAATTATTTATTGCGCGGTAATTAATTTGCAATGGCTTCACTTGAAATATGTATATGGCATGTTCCACTGCTTAGCAGTGTTTTATTGAAGCTAAGCCAGAATATAAGGGGTTGTTTTTAGTATAGGGCTGCGGACTGTATAGTTTAATTAATGCATGTACATAATTTTGAAGGATACCGATTTGAGATGTTCTACGCATAATGAATTTTATTTCAAGCACAGCTTGCCTGCAGATATTCCAATAATCGTTATATTTCTTGAAAATAAAAATCCCAAGAGTGAGAATGAAGATGTTATCTTAAACTTTATAATTCTACGTAGAATTGGAAATTTTTATTTCACTCTATTTTAAACATGATAAGTATTATTTATTTTTATGGGGAAGTGATTTAACCGATTGATTGTCAAAATGTGATCAATTTAATTGTAACTTCTGTGGGGGAAAAGGGTCATTCACTTCTTATGTTCTTGCAATTTTTTTACTTTGAAATAACTGAATGGAAATGCGTAATCCAGACATGGGAAATCATAAACCATCAACAGCTATATTCTCTTTCGACATAGCTCTTCTTTTGACGTCATCGGATATTGTTTTGCGAAACCTGAGAAACGCCCCATACATGATGACAAATAATCATTTATTAAGGTGCGCCGGTCGACGATACATAATGTACCGGTATTTCTGCTGCTCAGTTTGATATACGGACGATACTGGTGGTGAATCGTCCACCATGATACCAGTTATTGCTATCGAACATGTACCGATACTGCAGATGGGATAAGGGATACCTATACCGTATCGATTGAGCGTTTAGCCGGAGCGCCGTGTCGACATCACACGGTCGTTGATTCATCACTGGCAGTTGGCAGCAAGTCATCGACGATTTCATTTGGACTGTGGCGCTGTTCCGGTGAAGTCGTCTTAAAGAGTCGGGCGTCTGCATTAGACACTATAAGCATTTTTGAATACTTACAATTGGATAAAACAGTCGTTTCACTATTTCCGCAAGACTGTGTCAGTGCGCAGTGAGAAAAATTAATAACAGTTCACCGCCCAACCGTTTCGCGCTGTATCACTCCGCCTTTTTCAACAACGCCATCTTGAACTAACCCGTGTTTTCGGGGTTATTGTACAGTGCTCGACGTTTCCACTGAATTTTTCCCTTTACTGTAGTAATCGCTCTAACCAGTGATGGCTTTAAAAAGAATCAACAAGGTAGGATGGTTGGTTTGTGCGCCTTTCACCGTGAGAAATGCGCATTTTGTTATCATGAAATCGTGTTTAGGCCTAGCCGTGCTTTTTCAGTTTTTGTCGATTGAACAATGAGACCCAATTGTTGCGTTATTGTCTTCTCAAATGGCTCCGTTTCCCATTTGCGATAAGATTTGCGAATTGAGGCTCCGTCTGATGGCATGTTTAATCTAGTTAAAAGTGTGGATTGCTTCTTTTTTTGTTGCTCAAAAAAAATGACGATTAATCCAAGTCCATGTATTCAATACTGGCTATAATCTGGTTACCTAAAAATCATTGGTGTCAAGATCTTATTTTTAGGTGTGTCCCTGTTAAATGGTGGGAAAAACCAGGACGGATGGATTAACTTTTTTCTTTAAGGACGGAGTTGAGTTAAACACATGAACTGTTATTTTTATATATTCTCAAAAAAATTGATAGTTTTATGTGCAAGTTCTATTCCCTGCTTCAAGGTCGGATTTCTTGGAATTTCCTTCTTGGTGTTCATTCACATTCACGACTACTAAATGGTAATTGCGAAAAGTCAACAATTTTCAGGTATGACGCAATTAATTGCACTGGCTTCTTTGGTTATGAGGTGTATTATGCTCCTGGGATGGACATTGGATGAGAATGGACACAGCTGTAGATGGATGTGGATGATTGCGACTACAATTTGTCCAAAGTAATTAGGAAATGTAGAGATTTAAGTGAGAAATAGTAAGGTGAGGTATTTCATTGAGGAATAAAAGTTTCAAGGCAGTTAATTTGTAATTAAAGGTCCTACAGTTTTAGGAAACAACTCCATGTAGATATCCAAGGTTATTGTTGTAGTGATTTTGCCCAATGCTTCAAGAGAGTTTTGACACTAATTTGGTTTTCAGAATCGGACAAATCTGGGATATTAGTTCAGTTATGGATTAGAAGATTGTAATATAGACCTCTAGTAACATTTCCATTTTGGATTGAAATTTGGATGTTGAGGATTTCATGATCATGAATGGAATTTTTCAATTTAGAAGCATGAAGAAGACAAAGATCACAAAAACTGAAGGATATGGTACCTACACTAGAGAATATTAAGAAGGAAATGGGAAAACAAAAGGCACTAAAATCAACTTTTTTTGATGTTTCATTATGTTTTGATTTCAGGATGGAGATAAATGAAGAAAGCAGAGCGCAAAGATTGCAAGCGAAATGTAGAACTTTGACTTTATGAATATGCGAAAGGTGAAATGATTTGTGCAAGTACGAGACGCCACCCATATTTGGCTTTGGCAACGCGATCGATCCGATTTTATCATAACACTACAAATCGATTATGAGGCTCTTTACGGCACCGCCACCATAAGTAAAGATTTTTTAGAAGTTGTCCCCGTTTTCTCGGGCTTTTCCGATGCGGGATTCCCAACAGGCTTGCGATGCAAACTAATTCCACGAATTGTTTTGCCTGGAAGAACAAGTTGACATTCGGTATCTAGTGGGAAAATTTGGTAAACAGGAGGCTTTGGAAGTTTGATAGAATGTGGTCATTCATTACATGGTCAAGTGACGAGTTATTCGAGGCAGACAGGTAGAAACTGATTTTGTAACGGTGAACTGAGAGAATCTGTGCAGTGGCACATGGGCCTCTTGCTGGCATTTGTCCAGAAACTTTCCCGATTTGGGCAACCGAACGCTGAACGTGCCATCATTCACTAAGAATAGTCACTCGCAGGACTCAATCTTGAATCTCTTTACGGCTACGCACACTTACCCTGTTACGTACATGCGGCTTTTAATGTCTCGTATTTTGTTTGGGGCTCGATTCGCAAATCTGTAGTCGCGTGTTGCGGTTCAAAGCGGAAATTATGTTCGACGTTGTTGCACCTTACTGCTAACGATAGTTGGTTCGTGAAGGTTGCATGTTTAATTGAGTACTAATTGTCGTGTTTGTTGTATATTTTTTTTTGGGTCGTTCTCTCCTCGAAGGAACTTCAAGACCTCGGTAGAGATCCTCCTGCACAGTGTTCAGCGGGTCCAGTCGGTGATGATCGTGAGTACCGTATCTCAATATGTACAATATAGGTGTGTTATTTTGTTTGTACAAGATTTACAATATTGATTATTTTATTCGTTGTTGCAGTATTCCACTGGCAAGCAACGATAATGGGCCCTGTAAGTAATTGTGTACTACCGGTGTGTTGGGGGGCAGTTTGGTTTTGGATGGATGGGTTGTGTTGTGCGAAAAGGGCCGGAAAACCAAAGGGCCTATGTATGTGTGTGTGTGAAAAAGTGTAGTATCTTCGGTTGGCACTTGAGTTTCAGGTGCCAGGTGTGGTGATGGCTGCTTTTGCGAGGTTCTCACCCATTACGCGCGTAATTTTAGCCGGACAGTCCGTATCAAGGTGGCGTCTTCTTCTTAACAATTCACTTCCCCACAGACTACCCTTTCAAGCCTCCCAAGGTTAGTGAGCGTGCGCTTGTTTCTTGTATCGTAATGTTACTGATGCGGGTTATTGGTGATTTGTTCGGCAGGTTGCTTTCACAACACGCATATACCACCCGAATATTAACAGCAACGGTAGCATCTGTTTGGACATTTTAAGGTCGCAGTGGTCACCTGCGTTAACAATTTCCAAAGGTGAGCAAAGTGCAACATCGGAATTTTATACTATACTCGAGTCGGCTTAACTACAACACTCTGCTTTAACAAAGGACCTTCACATCCATTGTATAGGTTAATGGCCCATTTTATTCTCAATTTGAACTCTCCCAATGACACATTCGGGTCTCTACCGATACAATGGTTGTGAAGGTCCTTTGTTAAAGCCGAGTGTCATAGTTAAACCGACCCGTGTGTATATGTAGTGGACTTGTGAAATGTGGTTTTGAAAGTTGGTAAGTGTAAAAGTAATATTTGATTCGAATTTCACGGATGGTAAAAAAAATGTTGTCTAAAGTTTGAATTTCTCACTTGTTATGGAGCAAAACATGCTCGTAACTTAATTAATAACTTATCCAAACTCAACATTAGACATTGCTATGTAATAACTGTTATCTGCATGCAGTTTTACTGAAGCCGGCTTTGAAATTTACTGTCAATCCAAACTGAATAGAATTCTGATGTTTTTATTGTATTTATCCGTTTACTTGATTTTTTTAGTTTGTCTGAATCTGAATCCAGATTTCAAAATTGGATATCTAATGCTTTTGTTGTTGTATTGGAACAGTGTTACTTTCAATCTGCTCCTTGCTGTGCGATCCGAATCCGGACGATCCGCTAGTGCCAGAAATCGCTAGGATCTACAAAACCGACCGGGACAAGTACAATGAACTGGCACGAGAGTGGACCCGAAAGTACGCCATGTGATTCCTTTTTTTTCCTTTTGCCCTTTTTCCCCAAACAGACCCAACTTACCTCTCTTTTCCCCCCACTACCACAAACCTTACTACAGTTTAAAAAAATAGTAGTACAGCTCTCTCCTTCCTAAAAACAAAAGCAAAAAAAGCCCGTCGACTTCGTGGATCTTTCGTGTGGCGTACCTCCAGTTTAAAAGAGGACCGAGTGTATGGCGAATGGATATCAAAAAGATAAAAAAAATCCAAAACCAAGCCGCCAATCCTCCTTCTTCCCATCCTCCCAAAATAAAATCCGCAAAAACCTGAGAATTGTGCATTTTCCCCCCACTTTTCGAAGATTCTGTTGACTAGATTGTGAATTTTGCATCACTCTTTATCTAATGTTGTGAAAGTCGATGAGACTTGCGATTCGATGCGTATTCTGTTCAGTTAACCTATACGCAAATTGTAATAAAAAAGTAAAGGTGATTTTTTTGAAACTACCAACAATTTTGGAATAATTTTAGTGAAAAAAAAAACTTCCAATTGTTATTGGATTTAGTTGGGAGAGAGTTTTGCAGGTTTGGAAATTCGAAAGGCCGAGATGATTTTGTTAGGTTTTTTTTCTCCGATGGCGCTTTTGGACTTCTGACTTTTCGTGGAAGTATTTTGGTTTTTCCCCTGTACTGTCAGTTGTCCTTTTGGGAACAGCATGGATACACAATGTTCGTAGAGAGCTGGCTAACTAGTTTGCGAGAAAACCAAATGGATTTCACCACGTGTTTTTATTACCCCGTTTAAGATTTTTCCTTCGATTTGCAAGGGTAATGTACGGTAAATCAGTGAGTCAAACCGTGTTTGGAATTCTATCGTGTAATTATCATCTGACCGATGTGTGGTGAACTGTTAACGAAATAAGCCTGGCCTAGTGTTTCATTATTTAATTGAAAATAAAGGAGGATTGTAAATGATGGGGAGAAGCTTTACGTTATCCCATTACTGCATTTTGGGTTCGTTTCAATATTTCATTCTCATTTTCTTTTTTACCAAATACAAAGACGTGTAAATGAAGTGGTTAAACAGTCAGGAAAAATGTCAACAATTTCACTAAGGAATTTTGGCAAGTTTATGTTGACCTTCTAATTGAATTATGCAAGTTAAAATTCAGCTAGGAGGTTTTCCTATGGTAACAAATCTCGCATCTAATAAAACTTACGCGGCTAAATAAAGATTGCGAAGATTTATTAAATAGAGATTTTTTTGCTATTTAAATTCTTGTGTTAATATTTTGTCAGTTTTCGTAAAAATTGAGATCTAAAAATACGTGTCAGCTCGCTGAAATTTACAATTTGTACCTCAATTGATTTTAAAACGCGTGGGAATTTGTGTATTTACCCACGCGTGAATAATTTAGCTTCTGAGGGTTCAAATAGTAGGTCGATCTGTTTAGCGAGTGACGTAGTTGATTCTCATTGGCTGTCGCAAAAGGGGGCCGGCGTTGCCATCCTAGGCGGAAATCTGACTAATTTTTCCGTTAGTCGTTTCGCAACCGACATGGAGGCTCTTTCGCATGTTGTTAAAGTTACTTTGCCCGGTTATTTGTCAAGTCTTCCATTGCCAGGAAGCTTGGGCGGCATTTTCAGTCTTTCAGGTAGGCGAATTATGAATTTCTTTTGCTTTTAACGTATTTTAGTGGGAACAATTGCTGCGAAAAGGAATGTAACAGGTCGTTAGGCTTATTGTTGGGGCTCGTTTAAAAAACCTTAATGATTGTACTATATAGATGGAGTAGTAATGGTAAGTGTAAAGTGGATGGCATGTTTTCTCAGTCAAAGATTGGATCCGCCTACTGCCATTTGCCGGTACAGTGACATTCTTTGCTTGGACTGCATACACCAAGTTTGTACCAAGCAAGAAGGGGCAAACTGTAAATAAATGCATTATGAAAAACAGTAGTAAAGTAGTCCATTCGTACGACATTGAAGATCTGGCAAGTAAAGTGTCGTTTTGTAGATGTTGGAAATCAAAAAAGGTACGTACCTATACATATAATATTCTAATAATCTTACCAAATTTTGTATTTGTTTTTATAATTAAGCGGAATTGATTGTAATTTCTGTCATTTTTGACTGCAGTTTCCTTACTGTGATGGAAGCCACAATGCTCACAATGAAGAATGTGGTGATAATGTGGGACCTTTGGTTTTGAAGAGAAAAGATGCTTGAATGCGCATGCAAATATAAACCTTAAACCTTTAGTGACTGGGACGGTGTATATGGGAACTTAAATTAATAAGTGGAACTTATTGTTTCATCACTGACTTCATGTAGATATGTTAACCCTTGGTTATAAACAAGTTGACTGAATTATTTGCACTGATGTAGTACTGTTCATTGAATAGTGTGAATATTAAAAATAATTTTTGTGTATACGTATTTGTAGTCGTGTTGTCATAATTGTTATTTTTGTGTGCAGATTTGGCACATTTTCCATTTCAAAATGGTAATTATTGTTTGGGTCAAGCTAGTAAAGGAATGTTATCCGTCTTTTTGATTTATCGCAAAAGAATGAATTGTTAATCGGTGATTTTTAATCAGTTTAGGAGAGTAATATATTAGTGTTTTAGAATTGTATTGACAATATTTCCATGAAATGCATATTATTGGAGGACATTGTCATATTATATTTCGAAACTTTGCAATTCATTGGGTTCAAAATCCATTTTTGTTTTGCGGAGAACACAAACTTGTTTCTCAAAATGAATATTTCTGCATCATTTTTGAATAAAATATTTTTTGAAAGTAGCTAGTGCAAATTTTTGCTAACAATTCTATTTTTTCACGCGTTTATGATTATGTTGCATGGATATACTTTAAAAAATGAGTCAGTTTTAGACTATAAAATTTGTGATTCTTGCAATAGAATTTGAAACTATTGCAAAAAATGACAGGCCATAAATTATATGTCATGTATTACGAGTTTCATTAATTATCACAAACAGTTTTTTCCTTTAAATTTTTCTATCACAAAATTCGTAATTCACAGGTCACTTTGTTTCGGTCTAATAACGATTTCTTGGTTTCTACGCAGTGCTATGAAGAGTTGCCGGGCAACTTCATACACTAACCATAATTCATAACTATTATGGATTATAATGCTATGTACCATTTATATTAATTAATACCATGCACCAAAGAACAGAATTTTGGGATAAGTTAATGTAACGAAATACATTTTGCCTGGTTTAATTCAAATTTGAAGACGATTTGAAATTTAATCTTGGAATTTATTGAAAAGAAAATCCTGACTGAAATAAATTTGTATCTATAAGTATATAATTATTGTTTGTCATTATATTTTCAGTTGAGTTTGCAGAATATGAAGTAGTTTTATGCTTTAAATTAACATGCAATAATTCTTGCTGTTAATTCAATTTTTTTAATTTTAACCTGTTGATTAATAAGTGCAAGTGTGATAATAAGTAAATTAGAATGTTAACATTTCTTTAAATGTATCAATTACAAGTTGTGTAGAGTTTGTGGATTGCAGTTGTCTACATTTTGAAACAACTGATTGTGATTTTTTTTCAAAAAAGGCGACTTTATCGACCGGATGACGTTTGGATTTTTTCCTTCAAAGTTGACCACATGGCCAGTGACGTGAAGTTGGCTCTTGTTGGCTATTGGTCAACGTCAGCTTGTTCATTGTTTTTGGGGGCGTTTCTGGAGGAAAAAAGTTGAGTGAAACAAGAACTAATAGCATTAATCTGCAAGTTGCTCCACTAGGAAATATCTAGCTACACTGCCTCTGAAGAAGCTGACACAAGTTTGTTATGGTTCGCAACTCTGCATCCGATGACCTGGGCCTTGTTCCATCAGCTCCAAACCCGCCACGACCTTTGAACCAAGCATGGAACCGAGAAGCAGGGTCACCGACTTCCTCGATGACCACCAACGGACACTCGATGGCCGAACAGGACTTGGAAGCTTACGGCTCCGGACAACACGCTGTACCCGTTGCCCGGCCAGGGGACCTTGGTGGAACCACCGGAGATGAGAGCAAGAGCTGTTGGGCCTCGTGCTCGGCATGTTGCACAGGTCAAACTTAATTTTCAAGCCTTCAGTCATCCACATTCACATCTGTTTTCTTTCATTTTATTAGATATAATTTCATGTCTCGCTAATTGATGAAACTTCACTGAGATACTGCGTACGTGACTTCGATACGCGACAACTTTGAATATGTAGTTATCATTAGTAATTAGTCCAAATCGATATTCCGCAGTGCAAATACGGTAATTTATTCAACTTCACGGGGAATAAATGATTGTTGAATAGTTTTTATGTTTTAAAATATAATTTGTTATGAATTTTTAGGAGTCGGTAATATTTTATCTGGATGTAATGTTAGCAAATTGAGTTTTATATTTGAAATAAGAACACGATTTCTGTGACTCGTTATCAGGTTTTTTTTATTATTTAACTTTTGATGTCAGTTTTTTGTTAGTAATTTAAGATAGATTGCTACAGTTTTGAAAAATGTGTTTTATTTATTTCAAGGTGTCACATTAGTTGTTTGGTACTTAAAGACAATTTTATTACAAAAAAACAATATCGTTTATCTTTTTTTCATGTTAATGACAAACAATTTAAATGCACATGTATTTTAATGGAGTTATTGTGCATATTTCTTTTGTTAATTGGATTGTTTAAATATTTAAATTTTCTATCTTTAATATTGATTAATTCAAATTATTTTCTGAAATACCAATTTGGTTGAACAATTAATTGCTCCAGTTCGTCCATATCTTTAAACCGATTTATATGCAATTAACTGAAAACGGTGCAAAAATGTTGAATTTCAGCATAAATATTTTCTTTTTGCTTCTCTTTTTATTAATTAATGTTTTTAGGTCTGTGGGCGACGAGGCAACTTGCAAACAGCAAAGACCGTGAGATCTACGTGAAGACCACCCTGAGGGAACTGGTGGTTTACATATTTTTCCTCATAATATTATGTCTCAGTGAGTATAACAATTCAAAAAGTTCCTATTGTGTTTGCATTTATTTATTTGTGCCAAGAAATCCCATTCAGTACGATGATGGTAGTCATAGGTACGAAGCGTGTTTTGCACGCAAACACAAGTTGGTATCCACAGTAGCAAGCCGTGTGCATTAACTCCCAGATTTGTTTGCCATTGCGTTGCATCGCACAGATTTATCGATTGATACAGTATTGGCAAATAAATCCATAATTGACCGTTGCTTTTTAACTTGTAAATTCTAATTATACAGATTCGGATTGGTGCATTTGTAATTGAAATATCCTCCTAGAAATGAGTTTTCTTTTTTAGAAAATTGCTGAAAATTTCCAAGCATGGGAAATTACAAATTTACAAATAAACGAGTAAATATTTCAATTGTTTGATTGTGTCTACAAAAAGATTTTATCTAAGAAATTGGAATATAATTTAAGAAATGTTTGTCAATTTTCAATTTATTTAAAATTCAAAGACATGAAACATTAATGCAATAATTTTGTTAGTTTTAACTCTTAAATGATAAATTTGAGTTAATTCCTCGTAGCTTTTCCGCTTTTAGATAATCAACTATAATAGTGAATAAGTTTTAAAACCCTTTCAAATTGGGATAGCTGATAGCTGATTGCAATGAAAGTTTCTTATTTGAAATATGTTGTACGAAAGTTTGTCACTGATGCGGTTTTCTTCATTTTTCAGTCACGTTTGGAATGACGAGTACCGCTATGTACTACATGAATCAAGCAATGACCAATCTTTTCCTGCAACAACCTCTGCAATCCAATCCATCGGCAACTTTCGAGACCATATCCTCAGTAGATGATGTTTGGGATGTAATGAAGTTTCATTTTCAGCGCAATCTTTTTGTTTCTACCTTGGCCTCTAAACACGTATTCGTTTGATATTAGTTCCTCGAAACCATCCTTGCGTCTCTTTACCCTGACACGTACTACAATGCCGCTCCGATGAAAGACGTCGACAAAAACATTCTGTACGAGAACAAATTACTCGGTGTTCCGAGACTGAGGCAGATCAGAGTGCGCAATGATTCCTGCGAGGTTCCTGAAGAATTTAAAAGGGCCATCACGTCCTGCTATGACGGTTACTCTCCGCACATTGAAGACAAAGACCCTTTTGGACTGGTCAATGGGACAGCGTATGTATTATTCCATTGCGATCGATTGAATGCAGGGGATATAGTATAATTTCTTTGATTTGTAATGTGTTGCGTTGTGTTGGAAATATTCTCTCAGTTGGGTTTATCAATCGGAGGAAGAGCTTGATGGATCTACACATTGGGGCCAACTGGCAACTTACTCGGGAGCTGGTTCCTACGAAGACCTTGGGGTTTCGGTCAGCGAAGCAAGCGAAAAGATCACGGAGCTTCGCGATAATTTGTGGATCACGAGGGGGACGAGAGCTGTATTTTTGGATTTCACTGTCTACAATGCCAACATTAATCTGTTCTGCGTCGTCAAGTACTCTTGAGTCATTTTTTTGCGCAGATTGTATTTTAAGGCCGTTGCATCTATGTTCAATTTTTGTTAAGTGTCTCACATATTTAATGTCCATTTTTAGTATTTGTCTTTATAAATGAAGTTTATTATTTCCATATTTATGAATTTCAAGTTCTGGATTATTCTACATCTACATAATTTCTAATTTATCTTCATTGTTTAATTTTGTTTATTTTGCCGTTAGACTGGTGATGGAATTTCCTGCTACTGGAGGCGTGATACCGTCTTGGTCTTTACGTGTGGTCAAACTCATCCGCTACGTCACACCATTCGACTACTTCATCTTGGCGTGCGAAATCATCTTCTGCGTATTCATTCTCTACTACATTGTGGAAGAGATTTTGGAGGTTTCTTGGAATTAATTTCCTCAAATGCCCTATTTTTATATTGCAGATTTCATACAAATTGAACACAATTTTCTAATTGTAGATTAAGAAAGTTAAATGCCCATATTTCGCATCCGTCTGGAATTTACTGGATATTGCTGTTATAATGGTCATTATCTACTTGCAATTATTTTAAATTTGAAAGTATGTAATTTGAGTTTCAATGTACGCAGATATCTATAGTTTGCATCGCGTTCAGCGTGTACAGAACAATATCGGTTGAAAGATTATTAGATGATCTGCTCACAAATCCTTACGAATATCCTGATTTTGAAGTTTTGGGATTTTTTCAAACTCAGTATAACAACGCAGTTGCTGTAGCCATATTTTTCGCGTGGATAAAGGTTTGAATTTTACTCATTTAGGTCTATTAATGTTTCCTTTTTCCTCCACATTCGTATGTTAAATGTTGCAAAAAACTCAATTCAAACTTTCAGATCTTCAAATATATCAGCTTTAATAAAACCATGACTCAGTTGTCATCGACTTTATCGAAGGTAATTGTTTTTATTTGCCATAATGGACTGAGAATTTATAATAAGTATACATGCTCATATTTTACATTTATTTGTATTTTTTTTCAGTGTTCCAAAGATGTTGCTGGTTTTGCAATAATGTTTTTCATTGTGTTCTTTGCATTTGCCCAACTTGGTTATTTACTTTTCGGCACACAAGTTGACGGTTTCAGTAATTTCGGGAATTCAGTGTAAGTTTTATGAAGTACCGTAATTGTTTATGTTGTTCGTTTTTTTGCAGGAAATTTGTGAAATCTATTCTTATTTTCAGCTTTACTTTGCTACGTATTATTTTGGGAGATTTTGATTTTCGCGCCATCGAGCAAGCGAACCGTGTTCTCGGACCGATATTCTTCATAACTTACGTGTTCTTTGTGTTTTTTGTTCTCTTGGTATGTTTTTATAATTTACAATTTTCCATTGTGTTATTCTTATTATCATTAATAACTCTTGTTTGTCAATTTTCAGAATATGTTCTTGGCTATTATTAATGATACATATTCTGTAGTGAAAGCTGAAATTGCATTGCAGAAAAACGAATTTGAAATTGGAGATTATTTCCTAAGGGTAAGAAAAATGAATCGCAAAACAAATACTGTATGTATGCACTTATGTTTGGTGTTTTGAATAGGGATACAATAATTTAATGGGAAAAGTTGGTCGCCGTGACAAGATCATCGACATAGAAACTGCAATTAAACTCGCCGATTCCAACAGCGACGGTGAAATGTCTTTCGACGAGATCCGCAAACACTTGAAAAAGTATTATTATTCCCCCAAATTTGCTGTCTTTCAATAAACACATATTTCAAAATAAATATGTGTTGTTTTTCAGACGCAACTTCTCTGATATGGAGATTGAAATGTTTTTCTCAAAATACGACAAAAATCAGGATCGGAGTTTGGACTCGAAAGAGAGTAAAAAAATGTTGGCTGAACTTGCCGGTGAAAAGGCAAGTAACAGCTTTGTGAAAATTCCTTTTTTTAGTCATTTGAATTATGTAATGTATTATTACACAATCATTTATTTTCCAGAACCAACTCGATAAAGAAATTGATTCCGACAAAAGTCATAAAGTTGGCATGCAAAACATGGGCAATAATATCAATGGGCAACCTGCAGTTTCCCGAGAGGAATTCACAGTGTAATTATTTGCTTGTCTTTGATGTGTCTTTTGAAATTAAAGCCTAATTAAGAATAATATCCTGCTTTAGCCTTTCGCGTCGCGTTGATCGGATGGAGAACTCTATCGGAAGCATTATCAGCAAGATAGATGCAGTATTGGTGAAAATGGAATCGATGGAAAAGTCGAAAGTAAAGAGACGCGAGACGATGAACAAAATCCTGGATACAATAACGGAGGTATAATTTTTTTATTTTTCTGTACTGTCGATTAAAAATCCCATTGAATCTCAGAACATTTACAATTCATGCAATTGGGTTTAACCAATATTTCCAGAATTTGCTATGAACCCTGCTGCAGTTTCCCTTCGAATTACATGGTCATTTTATTAGTCAATACCGTAAATTCTCATTTAATACCCCGGGGGCGTTATTCAAATCTCAGACTTTTGCATTGGGGTGCTATTAGAGATTGGGGTGTTATTAGAGATGGGGCATTATTTCATTTTCCTTAATTTTATTAACACTTTATTATATTTTTGACATAATATTAGAGCCACTATTCAACGTCACCATTATTTAGAAAGCCAATTCTTCATTAAGGTCCACTGCTCAATATTTTTTCCAATTTAGGATTATTATTTACAGGATTCAAGTTTCATTTAAAAATAAATTGAACTTTTCTAAAATCATACCGATTGAAGTCTCCTTTTTTATCCAGTTACGAACACATTTCTGAACAATTTTGAACTCCCTCGCTGCTTCGGAAATTGTTTTTGCTTTGGCAAACTCGATCACTTTAAAGTTCAAATGAGTGGCCGAAAGATCTTTGCTTTTTCGTGGTATTCATCACTAGCTCTCAGAAATTGTGAGGGAATGAAAGGTCATGCCCATATATGGTTCTACCTGAACAGTGAATGTGCCGCTAATTGGTGACTCATCACAAAGACAAAGGGCAATCGAGAATTTTCCCTCCAAAACGGATACATTAAAATTTCAACACTGCAACTCAATTAATCCCCCATGGGGCGTTATTAGGGAGGGGGCGTTATTTCTTCCCGGAGCGTTTTGCATGGGGTGCAAATAGGGACTGGGGGGTTAATCGAGACTGGGCTATTAAATGAGAATTTACGGTATGTTACTTTGTGCATTTTATAGGATGACGGTACCGATGACGCGCAGAAGCGAGTGAAGATGGAACGCATGGTGAGGGAAGAACTAGAAAGATGGGATTCAAATATCAGTCTACCAAAATAATGTTCGCTGCAAGGTATTTAAGAAAATAACCTCAATTAACTTTCCCAAATATCACACTAGTAAGAATGTTTTTTTTCCAGTTATAAAGCATTGTTTGCCGCACTGTCAATTAAAAAGGTGAGCGTGTAATAAGTCGTAATCGATAAACTAGTCATGCGAGGAAGTAATCCGTATACCAAGTGTTTATTTGCAAATGTCGACCCCTTTTATTGAGAATAATTTCACATTCCTTGAATGCAGTGTACAAAAATGCATCCAATAAATAACTACTCGATACATTTTATTTCATCTTCGTTTCACTGATTTCTTTTGATTCCCCTTTTTCTTCCCTTTGTTTTTCGACAAAATGTGAACTTTATTTTTGCCTGTATTGAACGTAACCCTTTTCTGTCTTTTTTGGTGGTCGCTATTTGTTTTCTTGCCAGGAAACTTTGCAGATTCATTTCTCATCTTGAAAGTTGTCTTGGATTTTCCCGTTCGTTGCGGACTCTTCTTCAACTTCTGTCTTCCGTCGACTACTTTCATCTTCTTACGATCAGTGCCAAT
>WWPM01023253.1:0-11840 GCA_023279145.1 Glomeris maerens
CTATACGGCAAGACATAAGAAATTAAGATTTGAAATGAGAAGAATGTGTTGGCAGCGCCACCTGGTGGTCGTGGTCGTCCAAGGACCATGCACGCAACACGTAGTCGACCTTGTCCTCGTTTTCCCGGATACAAATTGGACCACCAGGTGTCGCTGCTAACATCGAAAATACCGGCTTTAAAGTGCGACATCATGAACGTTTCCATCCATTGCATTGTGACGAAACGGCTGTGACGAACACAGTTTGGCGTCTAGTGTGTGACGGAACGAACGTGTCGAGATAATCTGTGACCAGTTCAGGTGAACCGAATCAGTCCCGATGCAATTACACACACACACACACTTTAGACGCCACACTGAGTTCGTCACATTCATTTCGTCACACACCATCCGTCACAGTTTATTGGACACATTCACGTTGTCACACAATTTGACACGGTACATTCGTCACATTCTGCATCCCGTCACACATTAAATGCTGCATTGAGTTAGTCACATTTATTTCGTCACACACGTACCATCCGTCACAATGTATTGGACATTCATTTCGTCACACATTAGACGTAACACAGTATTCGTCACAGACCATCCGTCACAATGTATTGGACACATTCATTTCGTCACACTTTAATTGCCACACCGTATTCGTCACAGACCATCCGTCAAAAAATAATGAAAACATTCATGTTGTCACATTGCATTTGACACCATACATTCGTCACATTCATCCCGTCACAACAAGTGTGTGACAAAACGAATGTGACAGAATGAATATGTCGAACTCATTGTGACGATATAGTACGTGTCGAGATAAACTGTGACGAAGCAACTACATCGGCACTTGGAAAGCCACGCCCATCCGCCATATCTAAGCAGATGGCTGCATCCTAAAACTAAAAGCCGTCGTTTCATTGGTCTGTTTCATCTGTAGGCGTGGCTTATTGGAATGTTAAGGGTTATTTGAGAAGCGAGAGGAAATGCCGGTTCAAAATGGCGGATGGGCGTGGCTTTCCCACACAGTACAACTTTGGAACGGTTTCACTGACAAAATGGTTGTAGTTTAAGCCGAGAGATGGCGCTGCGCGTCTCTTTCGTTCGCACTATAGAACTTTATTAACGCATGTACGTATTTGGGTGTTCAACGTTTAAGTGTGACGTCACACGTGGGCGGGGCCGAGCCGGGGTCGTCGCTCCTCCTCGAACCTCTCATTCTCCCCCCCCCCCTTCCTTGCCGAGTTTAAGGAGAAGGTAAGAAGCCTGGCAGTTGGTCGATGACTGTCGGACTAGGAACACGTAAGAATAAGAAAAGGAGCCGCCATCTTCCTTTTCTTAGGTCTCAAAGTCTTTAGGGCTTTTTCCCCAAAATTAACCTTCAGGTGAGGCACGCAGAGCGGAAGAATCTAATTTGAGATCGCGGGGAGGAGAGGGGTGGATTTTGCGTCTCTCAAGAAAGTTAGTTTCTTAATCTTGCTTGTCGATCTTAGTGGAGTGGACGTGGGCGAGATGGTGTCCAGAAGAAGGATTTTGTCGAGGAGTAGGGATGACCTCAACATGGATTACAATGTGGAAGACGAAGACGACGTTTGGCATCAAAAGGACAAACTCTACAGGGTCAGTTTCTTACAACTTTCTTGAACTTATTATGATACTGATCAAACCGAGGCAATTAAGTGGGTGCGGGTGCGATGTGAGAAAAAGTTACTTTCTTAAAAACGAGGACACCTTGTCCTAAATCTACAACAACTTATTTAAGAAAAGACAAAAGGGCCAAATAGGTCACATAATTCTCGTTTTGATGAAAATATAACGGTGAACTACTTTCGAGCAAGTCGCAATAATGAAGTAAGAAATCACAACTTTTAAGAAATACGCCGTCTTAATCTTCACATTAATCGCACTAAGCCCAATTGTAATTTAGGAAGGTACGCAAAGGGCCAAATACTCGGTCATACAAGTGTCCATTGTATTTTACTATTACACAGAAATTGGAATTAAAGTTACAAAAGGATCTGGTCTCGAAATCCCCAGTGTCCCAATTAAGCGGAATGTATCGTTGTAGGCCATTGCCTGAATAGGTATACGTAGTTATTTAGTATAATTAAGAAGAAGTGGATTTTGGTTGGCATTTTCGCATGTTGAATGTGGGAATTTGCACGAGTTCAGTAACTTTTTCCCCTTCATTTTCCTCGTCTTTTCATTGTCCAAATATAAGAAATCGCTGTTTGATGTTAGCTCCTACTTTTACAACAATGACTTTTCACGAATTCCAACATTTATACCAGGTCTGAATTCTAAATCGCCAAGAAGATGATTATAATTACAACCATACATTAATATAGTTTCAGTTAGTATATTTATTCAGAAACATTAGAATTATTTATATTGTAGTTTAAATTCTAACTTTGTAATTGTAATTTAAAGTCTCAGTTATTGTAGTTTAAATTCTAAATTTGTAATTGTAATTAAACTAATTAGTAATTGTAGTTTTAATTTCTAACTTTCTTGTAGTTTAATTTCTAATGGTTGTAGTTTAAATTCTTTGTAATTGTAGTTTAATTTCTAATGGTTGTAGTTTAAATTCTTAGTAATTGTAGTTTAAATTCTTAGTAATTGTAGTTTAAATTCTAACTTTGCAATTGTAGTTTAAATTCTTAGTAATTGTAGTTTAAATTCTAACTTTGCAATTGTAGTTTCAAATTCTTAGTAATTGTAGTTTAAATTCTTAGTAATTGTAGTTTAAATTCCAACTTTGTTGTAGTTTAAATTCTTAGTAATTGTAGTTTAAATTCTAACTCTGCAATTGCAGTTTAAATTAAACTTTGCAATTGTAGTTTAATTTCTAACTTTGTTGTAGTTTAATTTCTAACTTTGTTGTAGTTTAATTTCTAACTTTGTTGTAGTTTAATTTCTAACTTTGCAATTGTAATTTAATTGTTTAGTAACTCTAGTTTAATTTCTAAGTTTGCAAATGTAGTCCAATTTCTACGTTTGTCATTTTAGTTCCAATCCTCACTTTACTATTGTTACTGCAGAATTTATACTTGGTTATTACAAACTTGTAATTAGTTAGATTAAAATTCTGTAGCAATTAGCTCAAAATTAACAGATTATATTGATTATTCCGAATGGTTGTTATTTCCACTATTTCAAGTCACTATTACAACATTTGCAGTTCAAATTTTATATAAAAACGAGCCTTAACTAAGTAACGTTAATCAAGATAACTAAATATACATTCAAAGGGCCTATTTGTTAGGATATTTCTGGAAATACACAGTTATTAAATAGGGTAAAACACAACAGTGCACTTTTTTGGGAGTTAAATTCTAAGAAGGGCAAATTTGTGTTTAAAAAAATTGCTATTGTTAAAAAAACCAGTCGGACCATGGGGAAAAAATGCGCATGCGCAGACTAGTGGATGGCAAACCGGTTGTCACCACAATATCCTTTCTAGACAACAACTCCAAAAGGTTTTTTGTTGAATACACCAATAACATTTTTACCCACTGAACACTAAATGTCACTCTTATTTTTCCAAAAAATCACCAGAAACCTTTTAAAAAATCTAAATCCTTCATTTCTTCTACTTTTTTACGATCAAGAATTCCTGAAGAAAACCAAAAGGAACGCCCATTTCCGTCCGCGGCCAATTAGAATCGCCCAACACCACGCTTACGCTGAGACAATCAAACTACGAAATTAATTACAGAATACTACATTCAAGTCTCAATTTCAAATGGAAATTTTATAATTCCAATAGAAATGTCACAAATATTGACAGAATAATGGTTTTCTTAAAATTCCCTTTTAAGACGTCAAATTAAGATTGATTTTTGCAAATTCTAAATTGAAATGAAGTTCTTATATTTACGTTAATTAATACGATTATATTTTGTAATTATAAGTTCCATGCATGTTCAATAAAACTTTAAATTTATTTAACCTACTATAATTCAATTTCCAAAACTAGAATTGTAATATTGCATTCAAAACTAATCAAATGGTTTCATTAGTTAATTTACTGTCAACAGATATTAGTGTATTGTTTTACTAGTACAAAACTTCAAATTAAACCAGATAAAAGTATTAATTACGTTTTAAAACAATTCCAAAATAATTACTGTGCTAATATTGCCAAACCGGAATTCCAAACACACAATTGTAATATTACATTCATTCCAAATGAACTCAAATGTTGTTATTAAGTCAACAGATACATACATGAATTTCTTATAAATTGCAAATCTGTTAAATTAAACCACTAATTACGTTTCAAACCAACATACAAAGACTATATAATTTAATTCCCAAAACTAGAATTGAAACTCATAATTGTAGTACAAAAATTAATCAAATACTTCATTTACAGTCAAATTGTTTAGTGAGTTTCTTATTTGTAAAACATTAAACTGAACCGCTAATTACGTTCACAATTAACGCAAAAACTGCAACAAATCACAGTTTAATTTGCAAAACTGGAATCCAAACTCAATTTTATTACAAATACAAAAGCATGACAATAAACTTGCATTTTGTATTCTTAGTTCATTTCTTATTGCAAAAAAGTTTTAATTAAGTCACTAATTAAGTTTAAAATCAACACAATTTACAATCGGCAATTGACAAACTGTATAGGGATTATGACTTGGTTTCTATTGAATAACTATGAATGGGGAATTTGATTTTGTGTTTCTTTTAAAGAAAATAAGGTATGGAAGTTGGAGAATTGAGGTTAGTTTACCTGTTGATTGGCGCATGCGCAGTGAAGCGAAGAAACGATCACGTGATCGCCAACTGGGTCACTCGGGTCGCAGCCTTTCTTAAATATATTAGTATCTTAATAATAACAAACGCTGAAGAGTTTATATGCAGTTATTCGCGGAGCAACAAAAATCTCCAGAAAAACCGAAATTCCAGTTCAAGGAGATCGACTTTTTTCTTCTTCTTAAGAAAGTCTTCTAATAAGAAAACACTGTAATATTTCGCTCCAGTAATTCTGGGGTGAACACAATGTCCCCCTTTTCGGTACTACCTGTCTCCATATTTTTCCAAGCTCTGCATTGTTACTATTATTTCCTATACCACGCCTATGCTGAGACAATGTGAAAGGTTGAGACCACGCCCAAGGGATTCTCCAGTCCACGGGGGTGGGGGGTCGTCGTCCTCCTCTTCAGTATTATCTTCGAGAAATGCAAATCGGAAAATGTGTTTCTTGTTTTTGACACCAGGTGGCGCTGCGAAAACGCTGTTGATTCTGAACGGGATTTTTTGTTTTTTTTACCACGCAGGACCATGTGCAGGAAGTTCTGGAGAAATGGAACCAAATCGACGATGAGATATGGGCCAAAGTGATATGTTTGGAAAGGAATAGGAGAGTGGCAAAGGCCTATGCGAGGGTCCCGGTCCTTACGATCAACGGCTCAGATGACGGATTCGACGGCTACAGGTAGGAGCGCCGCAACTCGATGCAACTCCGTACAGTTCAGATTATTGGAAATCCGATTTACAGAAGCTCAGATTGATTCCAGTTACACAAGTTTTAAATGGTTCCGTTTTAACCGATTCTAGTTACATAAATTTAGCTGATTATAGTTAGAAGTTTACTGAAATTTAACTGATTCTAGTTGGAAGTTTTAATTGATTCTAGTTACAGAAGTTTAACTAATTCTAGTTTCTAGTTACACAAGTTTAATACGATTCTAGTTACTGAAATTTAACTGATTCTAGTTGGAAGTTTTAAACGATTCTAGTTTCTACTTAGAAGTTTAATACGATTCTAATTACAGAAGTTTTAATTGATTCTAGTTACAGAAGTTTAACTAATTATAGTTTCCAGTTACAGAAGTTTAGCTGATTCTGGTTAGAGGTTTTAACCGATTCTAGTTACAGAAGTTTTAATTGATTCTAGTTACAGAAGTTTAACTAATTCTAGTTTCTAGTTTCTCGTTATTTAAGTTTAACTAATTCTAGTTTCTAGTTACAGAAGTTTAGCTGATTCTGGTTAGAGGTTTTAACTGATTCTAGTTGCAGAAGTTTTAATTGATTCTAGTTACAGAAGTTGGCCGATTCTAGTTTCTAGTTACAGAAGTTTAACTAATTGAAGTTTAGCTGGTTTTAGTTAGAAGTTTTAATATGATTTTAGTTACAGAATTTTTAACTGATTCTAGTTACAGAATTTAACCGATTCTAGTTACATAAATTTAACTGATTCTGGTAACAGTAGTTCTAAATTTTCCCAGTTACAGAAGGAAACTGATTCTAGTTAGCAAAAGTTATGAATGGCTCTCGTTACAGAAGGTTAGCTGATTAACCGATTCGAGTTATAAAATTAGTTATAAAACTTGGAATTAGGCTAGAATGTCGAGTGAGAGTTCCGAGTTCGAGATGATTGACGTAACAAGACCACAGATTAACAGTTTACTTTCCAAATTACGCCACCAGAGGCGCTTTTTCGCAATTCAAAAAAAAACAAAAAACTCTCATATCAAATCCATCAAATCCAAAAACCAAACTGCCATTGCATTTGTAATGTTAATAACTAGGTGTTGTCCATACATGTAGTTATATCATCTGCAATCTAGTGACGTGACGTCACAGGGGCGGGTCCGTTCCCAAGTGGGCGTGGCTAGAAATCAGCTGACCGAAAAACGCATTTTTTGCACCTATTTTCTGACATTATTTCTCCAAAAAACAGTCCTTATCATGTGAAATAACTCGAATAAGCGCCGCGCCTTCATTAGTTAACATTTCACTGTAACACTCTCGAAGAATAGTTAAATAGTTTCATTTTAACAACATCATTAACTAGTTTGTAACCGTTTTTAATTTTTATAATGACCATTTTCATCGCTAAAAATTAACAATTAAATACAAGTAGACTAACCAATAAATGCAACTTGTAAAACAAGGTAAGCCCGGTGACGAACGAAGCGGTTTCGAATAATAGCCGCGGCGTTTAATCGAATAACCACTCGTTTTGCACGTATTTATTCATTTAAAAGTGTTTAATTAAATCCATTTTGGGATTTGTTTTGGACTTTTAGTATATTCTGTTACACAATTACCTTTTATAATCTGTTATCGCAGTTGAGTAACTAACTAATTAAGTAATAACGTAATTAAGAAGGTAATTAACAGGTTATTTCAGTATAATCTGTAAATATAACTCCTTTTTTATTTATTGCGAAGTGGAATTTAAAGAATGGTTGTTATTTTGGTTGAATAACTAATTAATTCACTAACTAACTAATGTAATTACATAATTAGGTTATTTTAGCACAAATTGCAATTGCAACTCTGTTCGTTTCAAATGTAAAATTGTTTATTGAGATTTTAGGGAAAATTCTCAAGAAAATTTTAAGATTTCACCGATTTAGAAATTCAAAACAAAAAAATGGATTGATTTTAAGGAATTTAGGTCCATTGGACTTCAAGGGCCTAACTGCCTAATTTTAGAGAAAATTTACGATAAGAAATTATTATTATTAAGAATTTTTTTAAGAAATAATTGGAATTTTTGCTTCTTATTTATTAAGTGTTTAATTTTCGATACAATTTCGATACATTTTTTGCAGGATCGGTATGAACGGTTTTGACAATCCTATGAGGGACACTCAAGTGGACGAGATGAAACGTCACATAGGGCATGTGAGTATTTTAAGTACTTCTTTTGTCAACGCAAATATATAAGACGCAGTAATGAGAAAAAGAAGTAAGAAAAGAATTGGGATAAGAAACGAGGTCGTCGACGTTTTGCTGAGCTACTTTCATAGCAAATATATAGGTTCTCCCATCATGCATTGCGACCGTACCGGTACAGGTATCGTGTAAAAAAAAGGAAGCAGTAAAGAAAGGAATGCCAAGAAGTACATTGACTCCATTTTCTCCCAACCTACACATACCCATCTTCTTATTACTCATCCAACCACCTCATAACTTCCCTAAAAAAAACAACCCCCCACTTGAATATTTACATACTTATTCAGTAGGACCTAGACACGTACATGGTAGACAAAATGGCGGACATTTTTGGGAATAAAAGGGGCGGGGAAAATGCGTAACTTCCGGGATTTGTTTGCTCTTTGTTGTCAACATCTCTAAAGGTATACTTAATATGGAAGTGAGGCATCAGCCGTGTAGGAGCGTTCCATAAACGCTACACTGCTGTGACGTCATCACGGCGCTTTCGGCCGGAACGCATTGTGACGTCATCACGGTGCGTTCGATCCCCGATTGGCTGACGGGAAAAGGTAGTTCCATTGGCATGGCCTAGTCAACGTCGATTGACGCCAATAGTTTTCGAATGCGGGGGGAAGGGGGGAGATAAAGGAGGAGCTAGTGGTGGGAGGAGAAAGTGATGACGTCACCAAGCGCTAATGAGTACGCGACCTGGTCCAAAAAAAATGGCACATTTCATGCATACCCTTCTAAATATCGCCCCCCTTTTTTAGTACCGCCCATTATTTCTTCCAAACATCGCCTCTCCCCCTAAATATCGCCCCCCCCCCCTTCGGTTTGAATAATTAGGGAGAATTCAAAAATTACGTTGTTTGGAATGCAGATATGGCGTCATCATCTGTGTTTGCCCAGTTTTAATTCCACCAAGGCGACTCGTCACAAGCAAACCGTCGCAAATCGTCACAAATCACATCAGTCAAAAGTCGTTTCACTCGTCCCAACTAGTCACAAATTTACTCGGCCCCTACAACTAACCAGAAGTAACTCGTCGCAAATCACTCGTCACACAGCTAGCCACAAGCTACTCGTCACAAATTATTCGACACAACTAAATATAAGTCAAAAAATTCACTTCACTCGTCCCAACCCAGTCACAAATCACTTCACGCACAACTAGCCACAATCAAATCGTCACAACTGTTCTGTTATTGTGACGAGTGGTGCCTGTCCAACAGCATATACTATATATATACTTTAGTTCCTTGAATTGTTGGGAAGAAAGCCCTAAAGGGTTTCCTGGAAGAAGCCCTATCTATATACGGTACCGAGACGTGCCCTAACTCTATTTCAGGGAGTCAAGATCAAGATGGACGACGCCGGCAACATCTTAGTGAAGAGGGTGAGCAAGGCCAACATCTACGTCAAGGTCATCACAGGGCCGGAAGACAACTGCATCGCCAACGAGGCCCTTAAGCTGACCAACATGGCCCTTGAAGTCGACAAGGCCGTCAAGTTGTTCGACATGAAGAAGTTCCAGCAGAACGTGTCCAAGGAACTCAAAAGGGCCTATCCAGACAGACGGAAGCTCGAGTACCAATGCCTTTCGGCCCTTTCCTTCGTCAAGAACGAGACCGACATCTTGGACTGCCCCTGTTGGGTCATGATCATCAACATAGTGGCCATGGACATGCTCAAGAGCAAGCTGCCCCCAGGTCTGTACCAAACTCCTCCCAGGGGGCGTGGCTCTATATACCCCGTTCCAGTTCAACTTTGCAACGAATAGGGCGCGTTTGGGCACTAACTTGGCGCTTTTACACGGCCTATTAAACGGCTATATTGGCAAAATAAGCCCTCTGTCATTAGGTGAAGGCGTACTGTTAAGTGGGCGGGGCTTGTAGCCGCCCATCCCCCTAATTAAACGTGTGACGAATGAGGATCAAGTGCGATGTTGAACTGAAACGGGGTATAGAGTGATTTATTTTCACCGTTATTCGCTTTATGTGGTGGAGTGGGACAAATCCCCCTTTGGGTGTTGCGTTACACCGAATGTGCACAGAACCATTACACCCCGTGATAAAGGTGTAAAAGCCATCAGGGACAACAATGTTTCAAATTAAGTTGTTTGAAAAAGTGGATACAATCAAGAGTTAAACGCAATGTGAGGACAAACACCTTTTAAGTGTTACACTGCACCCAATGCGATAAGACTTACACCCTTATTAGAACAGGGTGTAAATTGATTCTTAAGAAAATTAACTTTCCATTGAAGCGTTTGCAAAAGAAAGAGGAGCAGATTTTAAGACAACCTTAAAGGTGTTAACCCAATGGTGTATCTTATCACCTAAAAGGTGTTCAATTAGAGTCAAGTTACACCCTTTTTACATCATTTTGGACATTGTACGTAAAAAGCTAACCAAATGGGAGAACGATCCGTAACTGCGACCAGACTGCACGGAGGGTAGTTAGGGCTTGTCCGTATATCGCTCCAAAGGTGTGAACGACTAACATTAGGGTGTAACGTTTAAATTTGGCAGTTCAACGCAAGGTGTCCACCGAGAGCCGTTCGAGGACCAACCGCGTGGCCGAAGAGGACCCATACAGCGTACCCAGCAACGGCAGCGGAGGCTCGTCGGTGGCTGGGGCCGTTTCGGCCCGTGACCGTCGTTCGGACCGCCCTCCCAAGTTACCGCCTCGTGACGTCACAATGGCCCGTTACCACGTGCCCAAGGTACCCATCTATTCCGTTTGGTCCGAAAACTAGAAGTCTATGCTCGCAAAAAGGCCCTTATTACGCTAAAAGCTCGGACAGCACCGACAAGAAGCAGAAGCCCTTACTCAACCCAGTGTTAGGACCGTTTGTACAAGACGGGGCACCGATTACTTCCCCTTAAACAGAGAAAGATCCGTGATAACAGAGGGGCTCGTTTGCTAAATTCAATGGCAAAGCGTGCCACATTCCTTTGCAAATTTGGCCCTAGAGTCGCAGAAATTTTTGCGAAAAACCCATTCCTCTACGCGTCAACACCCACACCGAGACACTCGATAGTAATACGCTGCGAAATTCCCGCGAAAAGCGCCCTAACTCGCATCCCGGGCCGTATCGTCCGCCGTTGAGCCTAACCGGTCGCACCCCTCGTTCGCGAGGTAGAAAACTCTCAAATCGACATTTCTACGGGCTTTACTCGTTTCTGGGAGCGATACGCGTAGTTCTTGAAGACGATCGCGACGTAATCTTAGCGTAACGATGTACAGAAGAGTGTTTGGGTCGCTAACTATACGGTTAATCCGCGTTAAACGGTCATTTGCAGCCCGACTACGACGAACTCGCCGACGAGAACAAGTACCGCATCCCTCACTTGCAGACGCCGCGTAAGAAGACTTCCACCACCTTCCCAGGTATACTACCTACACCACGTCTTAAGACGTTCGCATTTTTGCCGAGCCGACGTAGTCATGGTTGCGTTTTCTTTCTGCCCCCTCCCCCCCTCCATTCAGACGACCCGTACTACTGCGGAATGAGAGCTCACATTCCGAACTTCGCGACGAAGACCAAAGGCGCTCCGGCTCCGAGTCCCGCAAGCTCAGAATCTCCTTACGGAACGACCGCAGCAGCGGTCAAGAAGTGGCTGTCCCCCCAGTCCTCCGCTTCGGCCCTAACCCCGGCATCCAACTCCTCAAAGGGCATCCACCGAACCCACGAATCTCCCGTCTACGACTCCGGACAAGGTAAGACGCGAGCGAAAAAGGTCCTTACAAATAATTAATCAAACAAAGCCCCGTAAAAATCCAATCACAATTTAAGGACCATGCCCCCCTATCTGCCCTTTAAAAAAAACCCTCGCAATGTAACAGTTGGACCTCT
Source organism: Glomeris maerens (assembly GCA_023279145.1). Classification (NCBI taxonomy): domain Eukaryota; kingdom Metazoa; phylum Arthropoda; class Diplopoda; order Glomerida; family Glomeridae; genus Glomeris; species Glomeris maerens. Next base: position 11,540 of record WWPM01023253.1, read on the forward strand.
TCTTTACGGTACGTAATTATGAAACGATCCCTAAAGTGTCACGTAATTTCTACATGCCCCCTAGTGTGTGACGTCATTCCTGCATGCTCCCTAATGTGACGTCATTCCTACATGTTCCATACTGTATAGTTTCTATGCACCTTATGAATTCCTTACTTCAAATCTTTCCTTATTGTTCTTGAATTCTTTCAATAAGAAACCAAAAAGCTAACATTTTTCTTTAATTATTTTGATTTTTAGCAAAAAAAAATTGTATATAGTCCGTTCCGATTCAGAGTTGCACTGGGCGGGCGCATTGCCT
>WWPM01023256.1:3877-17440 GCA_023279145.1 Glomeris maerens
GGTTGGGTTGAGTGTGACGCCTGCGTACGGAAGGGGGGGAGGGGGTGTAAAATTGGCTGAAAATGAGTACGTATTAAATGGACAGCCTCTTATCAGTACATGGATAATTTACCACATCGGAATATTTGTTGTTCATTTTTAAATGTTAATTAAGATTAAGAAATAGTAATTTACAATTTGGGTTACTTAATTGTATGCAAACAGATTTGGAATAATCCATGTCCACAACCAGGTGCTATTAGACATGACACACACATAAGTTTGTATCTTATGGAACCTACTTTATGGATATGGAAAATTCCAAATATGTTTTCTAATTAAGATGTTCCATAAAAAAAAGTCTTTATTCATTTTCAAAAAAAGTCTCGGATATCTTGTTGATGGAGGGATGCATTGTGCACAACTTGCCAGAGAGATGAAATTGCCCATGGGGAACAATCAGTCGCTATTTTGTGCAAAACTTTTAAAATCTCTGATGGCTACGTGTGCAGAATGTTGGCCTGCCCACAATTTACATAGCATAATGGGGTTTCGTGGCCACGCTAACCGACTTTTAGCCACGCTAAGCGGAGCTTCCAACATGCAAAACACTGCGTTTGATCGGTCCTAGGTCATTCTGGCCACCTTAGCCGGCGGCCACGCTTAACCGGCGGCCACGTTAAACGGCTTTGACTGTATTAGCAGTAGTGTTGTTACTACAGTCCCCCCTGAAAATAATCGGTAGAAAATCTGCAAATATTTGTACAAAATCTGAAATTCTGAAAAATACCTGAAAACTATAATGTATTTTCTGCAGAAAATCTGCAGCCGCAGTTGCATTTGAAAATATGCTGCTACAGTTTCTACAGAAAAATATTGATTTCTGCATATAATCTACAAAATTATAAGAATTTCTGTAGAAAATCTTCAGTATATTTTTTCTGGAGTATTGTTACAAAACAAGTAAATTTGTTCTTAATTTGTACTGTTTCAGCTTGTTTACCTTCAACACAAATGCGTAGCATACATGCCCTAATGTGCTATGTGTACAATAAAACAATGTTACAATTTTATGAAAATTGTGATGAATTTCTGTTACTATGATACAAAAAATATGTATAGTATTTGGACAACAGAAATATTTTTTTTTTAAATTTCAAATCCTTTTTCGCAGGAAATTGATGTTGCGAAAATGCACCACTGGGCATAAAAGGGTTTTAGTTATAATTAAATTACATTAAAATCGTTATAATTTTCAATCGTTTCAACATTTAAAATAAATGCAATTTATTTTGATTTGAGGCTCAGGAAAAATTCCCTTCATTTTATATTTTATCTGCAGAAATCAATATTTATCTGTAGAAACTGTAGCAGCATATTTTCAGATGCAACTGCGGCTGCAGATTTTCTGCAGAAAATACATTATAGTTTTCATGTATTTTTCAGAATTTCAGATTTTGTACAAATATTTGCAGATTTTCTACCGATTATTTTCAGTGGGGACTGTCGTAACAACACTACTGCTAAGGGATCATCCATAAATTATGGCACGCAAAAAAGGTCCTTTTTTAGACCCACCCACCCCCATGTCACACCATTGTCACGCCATTTTTACAGCCCCCCCCCCCCACCCCCTTGTCACGTCAATATTTGTGACAGCAGGAAAATTTTAAAAACGAACATACTAAGGCTCCATATAATGTATTAATACATTCCCATCCCTGCGCGCACCGGTATTTTTCAAGCAAAAAAAATTATTTATTAAAGTACTACTGAAAAAGCAACAAATCTATCCTGTGTCCACGTCAACACGCAAAAACGCGAGTAAGATCGTTGTGTAGGCAAAACTATTAGGCCAGTCAAATTGGACATTAAAATCGCAAAGTGTGATGTAGTTCTGATTTTTTGACATGTTGACCAGTTAGGGTAGTGTGAACCTGTGCTACTTGCGTAATAGGCAAAAAACCGCGAAATTTTCGGACTTTTTCCGGTTATCGCCTTATAACGCATAAGCTACGCGTTTGTCGGTTTGTCATTGTTAAAGTACAGTACATTTGCAACAATTTAAGCCCAATCGCAGCTTTTTTGGTTCAGTAGTTTCCGAGATATGGCACTTTACAAAGTGGACATTTTTCACAAAAAATGAGAATTTCAAAATTTGATCTTGTTTGGGGCCAAATATCTGCCTAACCGCTCATCCTACAAGAAATGTCATAAAGAATGGAGTTATAGTAAATTTTACTGGCTTCCATTTCAGCACAAAGCGAGTCAGTACACCCAAATAGTTCTCTTGCAATCGTAAACAAGGAAAAATATGATTTTTTAAATAAATAAGCCTAAGCACTTTCAATAACAATTTGTGGGCACTTGAGAAGAATGGAATCATGAAATGTTTTTTGTCAAGAGAGAGGGAGGAAAAGAGACAGAATCATGTTCAGCGGTGGGAAAATATGCATGATATAAAAAAATCTTGTAAATCAGTCATTAAAAACGGGTCATTCCATTCTAAGTGACCTGTGGCAGATGCTTGGCCCTCTCCAATATCGTTCATATTTTTCTGTAATATATCCATTCATACGGTGTTAACATCTGGAAAATATGAAGTCAATATCTTTATTGGTTTGGCTGTTATAAAAGTTTCCGTAAAGCATCTGCACCTTCTGAGGAGACATTTTTGCATACTTTCACATTGCTATCCGTCAACCACACTGCCCACAGCCATGAACTTCGGTATATTTACTAACATTTTGGTGCTAAAAACGATGCTGCTATTGGCAGACCTGGGAAACCTATATATTTTTCAAAATTTTGTTGAAATTGGCCACATTTATATGTGAAATATTTTATGGATGGTCCCTAATAATTACAAAACTAAAGCGGCGGCGCTTTTGCCTGCGGCATGTTTTCACAGCGGCGCTTTTGTCGGGCGGTGTGTTTTACCGCGGCGCGATGTCGCTCGGCGCGCTGACCGCGGCGCTTTGTCGCGCGGCGCTTTTGCATTCGGCGCTGTGTCGTGGAACCTTGTAATGCATGCCATATATTTTACTTCGACAACTAAATAATGAAACCTTGAAATCTATTGAAATTTATCTTAAAAAAATTGCATTGGTTTAATCAATATCCAGTCATTCATTTAAAGGCCAAAATCGTAATTCTGATAAACTGATTATCATATAATTGCCAGAATCTGATTAATTGCATATTAGTTTTAAAAAGACTAGCTTAAATGCATATTTTGAATAAAATCAGTAATTACTGCAGCATTTCTTTAATTAGGGCTTCATCAAAACCACGTTGTAATTACAAACATGTTTTCACAGGTTATATTATAAGACCATGCAATTGGTCATGTACTGACTGTCATAATCCAAAGATTCTTAAAATCATGATTTCAGTGTGAAACGAAGAATAAATGCAGCCAATATGATATTTTAAAACGCATTTGTGTGTTTCCATTTTTAAATTAACATATTGGAAAGTCCTCGCAGTTATTTTGTACACTTTAGTTGGGGCTGAAAAGATTTCACTGTGCTTGCATTTTGGCCTCCAATAGTCCGGAATACATAATTGCGGAAATTGCAGCCATATTTGCCGGGTATATAACAATTCAGCATTTCATTCTCATTGTTTTTTTTGGAAAATCTACTTAATTTGACTTTATATTTAGTGGGTTAGCTGCAGGAATATATCCAACTAATTTTCCTGCTGCCTGCAAATATGTTCTGGAAGATTCTGCAGCAAATATTTGCCTTGTTGACAGTGATGCACAATTGAAGAAGATATTGGAAATTAAGGATGACCTTCCACACTTGAAAACCATAGTCCAGTGGCTTGGAAAACCGAAAATCGATGGCATTCTTTCAGTAATTTATCTATTAGGACTACATTGATCTTTATTTCAGTGAGATTTGTTGTACATTTTTTCCTCAATTTATTAATAAATAATCACACCAGTGGGAAAATATACTGGAAGTTGGTAGAAATATTCCCGATGGTTTACTGGAGAAAAGACTAAGAGGAATTGCAATTAACCAACCTTGCCTCATAATTTACACTTCCGGAACTACTGGTCAACCAAAGGGCGTACTTTTAAATCACGACAACGTAAATAGAAATTTGATGCATACATGAATTTCTCTGTCACATGTTGTATATTGAAACGAAACATTTTGTATAATTTCGTAGCTTATATTTGGCAATTGGCAAACTTTTGGTTCGGCTCTTGAGTTGAAACCAAATGACAAGGTTGTTTCCTACCTTCCATTCAACCATTTAGGTGGTCAGGTTAGTATTGGTTTTAGAACTGGCTTTGTTCTTTACATAGTCGGATATTAAAAAAAACCTTTTTGCTTCATTTTGTCATTTTGCAGGCAATAGATATCATGCCTTGCATATTGGGTGGTCAAACTATCCATTTTGCCAGACCAGATGCTCTTAAAGTTTGTCATTTTAATTTTCTGAAGGAAATAACACGGAGTAATAATATTACAATGTCTATTTGCAGTAGTTGTAATTTTTCTTATGATATTGCAGGGAAGTCTGTTTGAAACTGTAGTTCAAGTAAGACCAACACTCTTTGTAGGAGTTCCTCGGGTTTACGAAAAGCTGTATTGTCGATTAAAGGATTTTGAGAAAACAATGTCACTAATTCAAAGAACAATGTTTTCTTGTGCCAAAAACATCGGATGGAAAAACTCTCAGAATCGTATGCATGGGTATGTAGCAGCTTTATTAATTAACTAAAACACATGTTGTACCATCTTCTTGTGAAATACATGGATTAGTTCACTAAAAGGGACGATTTAAACACTGGGGATGGAATTAAAAACATGCATTTTAAAGAGTGATTTGAGCAGTTCAAGTCTGATGTTTTTCTTTTAAGAATATATATTAAGTAATTATTGGTAAAATTGATAGAATGTTGGTTGTGTCAAGGTTCTCATTTCAGCTATAGCAAGTGGTCTTATTTCACAATCATTTATTTAAATAAAGAGCAATTTTGTAAAGTTGGTCGATCACTACATGTGCAGTAGCAGTAAAAATTAAGTAGCCAGCTATACCTTTCGTGCTGATATTCTGACAAAACTTCATACAGTGCCTCTGGTATTAATTCATTATTGGTAAAATTCTGAAGTTCTGCAGCTGACCACTTAATTTTTAAAAAGCTATCAATTTCATTATTTCCTTGAGAACAAATTGCAAAATAATTATATTGTTGGGATTAATGCTATGTTAGCTTTGTTTGTGACCTCTGCATTCTCAATTAACAATTTTGTCATTGTCTAGAACACATGCAGAACCCAGTATGTACAACCTAGCAAAAGCTTTGGTGCTACGCAAAGTACGAGAGAAAATTGGTTTATGTGAAGCTAGGTATATAGTCACCACGACGGCTCCCATGAATTTGGAAATATTGAAATATTTTCACAGCTTGGATATATTTATGATCGAAGCCTATGGCCTATCGGAGACTGCAAGTGAGTCATATATTAGATATTAACAAGAGTGGATGAACTCCTTTATCCACTCTTGATATTAAAGACCATTATAGTAAAGTCAATTACTTTTGTTTTGTGGCTAAGAAGTAATGAACTTACGAATTCCTCCTTTTAAATCTTAAAATGAGAAGGAATATTTGAATTAATAGGAATATTTTAATGCTTCCTGGAATAAGTTTTAAATGGACATACCGTAAATCCGCGATAATAAGCCTGTCTCGAGAATACGCCGGTCTCGTAAATTAGCCGGGTCAAAAAAGAAAAATAATAAAAATAAGCCCGGGCTTATTATCGCGGATTTACGGTATTTATGTGTCTATCATAGTAATTTCAATAGCTTACGCATGATTGTGTTACTGCTGTGATCTGTGTTCTACTTTTGACGTATTGCTTTGGTTAAGGAATTCCCAGTAGATTTTATATGATAGTTTAAATGATTTAATTTTTACAAACCAGATGTGACAACTTTGAATTATGATGGCAATTACCGATTGGGTAGTGTAGGAAGACATTTTGAAACTGTGGGGTGCAAGATCTTGGATGCTGATGAATCTGGAAGCGGAGAAGTAATTGCAAGATTAATTTTGAGACGTATAGGGTTTAATTATGTATGTAGGCCTATAAAATAAAATTGTGCACAGATCTGCTTTCGAGGAAGACAGTTATTTATGGGCTACTTGAATAAGGAAGAAGAGACTAAACAAGCAATCGATGATGATTTCTGGTTTCACACTGGAGATTTGGGAAAACTTGACGCTGATGGGTTTTTGTATATTACTGGCAGAAAAAAAGGTCGGCAAAAATTATTGGGAATACCCAAAATATTAAAAGTTCGTTTTCCCTCACAATTTATACTTACTTAAATTTTACCTTCACTATTAGAGTTGCTGGTAACTGCAGGTGGTGAAAATGTTGCCCCATTGCCTATTGAAGACAACATTAAGAAAGAGCTCAATATAATAAGCAATGCGATGGCCATTGGGGACAAAAGAAAATTCGTCTCTGTTCTTCTAACTCTGAAAGTAATATGGTTTCAATGTTATCAGTGATGTTAATTTGGCTTCATTTTACATTAATCCTTTTTAATGGCTATTAATTTGTTGCTTTGTGCACATGCAGACCGTGATTGACAATAATGGCAATGTGAATGAGCAGTTAACCGAGGAAGTGAAAATATGGCTGAGAGAAAGGGGCAGCAATGCTACAACTGTGGCAGAGGTCCTTGGAAATATGACGGATCCTATTCGAAAGGCTATTCAGTCGGGTATTGACAGAGCAAACAATTTCGCCATATCAAATGTTGCCAAAGTACAGAAATGGGCCATTTTGCCTCGGGACTTTTCAGTTGTTTCTGGGGAAATTGGTCAGTATATTTTCATAGTCCTATTGTTGCTGTTAATGATCTATCTATAGTATCAACATTCTTTCTGCTTTTCAGGTCCAACTATGAAATTGTGTCGACATATTGTAGTTGAGAAATATGAGTTTCTAATTAATTCACTGTATCCTGATTCATAAACTTGTTTGTACTAGTTTTAATTAATGTATTGAATTGTGCACCGACCAAATGGTTATACAACTAAAACTCTTCAAAGTTATCGATACATTTCAACAAGATGCAACATTTAATAGTTATTACAAATAACGAAGCACATTAATCATTTAGCAAAATTGGCAATTTTTTGGTACTACAGGACATTGTTCTTAAATTCTAGGTAATTATAGTACAACTTTTGTATAAAATACTAAAATAAAAGCAATTGTGGTATAGAAAATCCAATCAAATGCTCATCGATAATGAATAGGCATATTTATTTTTGCCGTCTGACATGAGACTGTAATACTATTCATTTAATTCTTGCAAATCTGTAATGGATCTACCAATCAATGTATTGGCGACCTAGGTTATTCTACTGGCATGGTGCTTACTTCCAATCGGCACTTCCCACGAGAAAGTCCTCCATTTGAAAAAGCGCTTAAAGTACTTGAACCAAATAAGGCCATGCTCTTAAGGCCAGTGGCGTATTTCCAGCTTACTATTGGAGAAATTCGGCAGGTAGCCTGTATGTACTGGTTGTTTACGATGTCTATGCAATCGCCAACACGAGACAAGGTGGCTGAAGTTACTTCTCTTTCAGAAAATTATTAGTACTCATTTTTGTGGCTATTGCACTATAATTTCAGATTTTTCTTTTGAATTTTATTCAGTAGATACATTCTAGATTTAAAATGCGATAGTAGCTTTGATTGCCATATACCAAAATGAATAAGCGTTTGAATTCCGAACTGATGTGTTCCCAACAAGGCCACCTGATTGCCTTATTGGAAATACAGTTGGCTTCATTTAGTAAGTTACGTACAATTAATAAAGAATATATAAACTGTTATAACTTAACAGCAATAACAGATAAATAGAAACAATAACTTCAGAAATGAAATGGAATTACAACCATTATTAAAAAAATTATGAGCAGTAGTATTTTATTCAAAGTTCTGCACAATTGTAAATTATTAAACTAGATAGAGTTGAAAGTTCTTTAGTTTGTGCATGTAAAAAAGTTTTTGCGAGAGGCCTTGTAAGGATTGTTTTTCACATGAATTTGCAGGTGGCCTTATTTTAGACCATGTATCCCCAATAAGGCCACTTGCACTACCTTCCTCTTTTGCTGCCGATCAGCAAGCACTTTTTACAAACACGTAACCGCTTGTTACCAATAAATTCTAAACTCTTGTAAAGAGATTCGTGGCAAGTTATACGATTTAATATCTATTGGAACAGGTTTAAATAAATTATTAAACGTTAGCATGACCTTATTTGGTAAACATACCTTATTGCTAACATTTCATCATTTCATCCATATAGGAATTCAATAGGATAATCCTGTAGCATTAAACAGTTAATTGAAACGAGATTGCAACAGGAGCCTATAAGGCATATCCTATATGAATTTGTGGGAAAATGCGGAAGGATTGTATAGGGTCCCATGGTGTAATTTCTTGTAGAATGCTATATGATTTCTATAAATTCCTGCAGGTTTTCATCAGGAGGATCCAATAGCGCAATTAATAATGATTTTTATAGGTTTTAAGACTGAGGATCGAATAGTGTAATTTATATTTCCAATAGGCTTTCACAAGCATGATAAAATAGACAATTTCTAGTTGGCTGCTGGATGTAATAGCACAATGAACCTTGATGTCCCCAATATTTTTTAAATTTTAGCAGATTATGAAATACATTTAACTCTGATATTCCCCTTTCAAATGAGAAGCTGTGTTCAATTCCTGTGCTAAGTTAATGAGCTCATGTCAGTTGGCTCAATTTGATTTAAGGTAGTGTATAAATAGGACCAGCAATGACTAATCAACAGTGTATAACTTATAAAACAAATCACAATTACTGTACCTTCTGAATAGTAGACACGAGAAACTCTGCACCTTCGTGAAATCGTGAAATCTCTTTGAAAGCAACAAAAATCGTGCATTGGAATGCAACGTTCCAATTAAATTGCAATGTTATGGTTTTTTTTTACTTTTTTTAATAGGGATTATCGAAACCTAAGCTTGCAACTGCTGACATGCATTAAATAAATAGTTTACTTGAGTCGTGGATGCAACTGCATATGATTGAGTAGGATTGCAAAACTTGCTACAAATGGCTAGGAGGTTATACAGGGTGGAAGTAAAGTCCTTTGCACCCCCATAACTTTTACATTTTCACATATATCAATAAGCTGAGTATGCAGTGATACTAAGTCATGGGTGCTCTATCCACTGGTGCAAAAATATTTGACCTTTGCAGCTTCCTTCAAGGTCATCCGAAACCTAACTTTTGAAATACAATTGCTGGAGCAAAAAAAAAATCTGTGAACTCAGACACTCCACAGGTTCGAAATTGATTTGAGGTCAGGACTTGTTGATGGCCAATCCAAAACATGCACTTTCTGGCCAACTTACCAACTTTTTGTCGTAGCAGAAAAAATGTATGGAGGAATTGTCCTGCTAAAAAGTCCAGTTCTCAGGTCAAATCACTATCATCGATTTTTCTAATATCGTTTTATCGGTACATGGATAATTTACCGCATCGGAATATTTGTTGTCCATTTTTAAATGTTAATCAAGATTAAGAAATAGTAATTTACAGGGTTACTTAATTGTATGCAAACAGATTTGGAATAATCCATGTCCACAACCAGAATGCTATTAGACATGACACACGAATGCTCTTGGTGAGCCGAAACACATAAGTTTGAATCTTATAGAACCTACTTTGTGGATATGGATTATTCCAAATTTGTTTGCTAATTAAGAAGTTTCATAAAGAAAGGATTTATTCATTTTTAAAGCAAGTCTTGGATATCTTGTTGACGGAGGGATGCATTGTGTACAACTTGCCAGAGAGATGAAATTGCCCATGGGGAACAATCAGTCGCTATTTTTTCCAAAACTTTCAATATCTCTGATGGGTGCTGTGTGCAGATTGATGTAGGCCTGCCCACAATTTACATAGCATAATGGGGTTTCATGGCCACGCTAACCGACTTTTTGCCACGCTAAGCGGAGCTTCCAACATTCAAAACACTGCGTTTGATCGGTCCTAGGTCATTCTGGCCACTTTAGCCGGCGGCCACGTTAAACGGCTTTGACTGTATATGTAAAACCGCCAATCTGGCAACACAATTGACACGTAGAGCACATAAACATATAGTCATATCGATAAAATCGCTGTGATCGATAAGTTAGTTAGAGCGACAGCCGTAATATTTGAATTGTAGCTACATAATGCTAAGATAACACCTTAATGCTATTTCCATATAATGTTAGACAAAATAGGGGAAGAAGTGTGAAATTTCCGGTTGGATAGTGGAAAGCGATGTTAATTATTGACCACAATTAATATCTCTACGGATATTAGTAAAACCGATATATCGATATGTCGTGGCGTGCTCTCTGTACGTTTCCCCGCAAATTCTTTTGATTCAAATTTAAAGTGTTATATTATCAGAATATTACAAATGAAACTTTTGGCCGATAAATTATTGCGCGATTCGGTATACTATAGCCTGCAAAAACATAAAAAAAAACAAATGATAAAGCTTCACTTGTTTGTAGTGTGCGTGCTCCAACTAGGGAATCCAGTCTCGGACACATTTTTCAGTATCGCGAGATTGAGATTTTGATAACAATAGTATCGATACTGACACAGAATTAATATCGACGAAGCCAGTATCACTGTAAGGACATTTTTGATACCACAGTATTTGTGACTGTCAATATTGATTGATTATTTGAATCGCGGGATCGTGAGACCGATACTTTCAAGACCTATGGTCTCGGAGTCTCGACAATCTTTATAACTGATATCGAAACAATGAAAACATGGAATATGAAATTAAAGTGAAATTTTACTTCAATATGCATTAATGAAACTGTTAATCACCTCATTCCAATCGGAAAATACAGCAAAAATTACAAACCAAAACTAGTGAAATACAATCGAACCTCTATAATCTGGACGCTCGTCTGGCCAGACTTTTTGTCTGGGTTATAGAGGGATCCGGATTCCGGAGGGATTTTTGTTTTTTCGAAAAAGAAATGAACGCGAAACGTTAACAGTATTTGTGAACTTTATCTGTTAGTAAATTTATTTATGAACATTGTTAGTAGATTTATTTATGAACATTATGATAGTAAATTTATTTATGAACATTGTTAGTAAATTTATTTATGAACATTATGTTAGTAAATTTATTTATGAACATTATGTTAGTAAATTTGTTTATGAACTTTATTTGTGCACTGTAACGTTATTACTACCTGAGTGGACATAATCTTTTTGCACCATTTCCAAAGTCGGACAATTCCGTCATTATGATTTGACGAGATGCAGATTTTTCTTTACATAAAAATTTCCCAAAGGCGACCAGATTGCGGAGGTGCTATAAGTATGTTACTGGCTTGCAAATTTCTTCCGATATGCGGGTTATGGAGGGACTGGATTATAGAGGTCATCCTCTGTAAAGGGGCAAGTCCCAGCCAGAAAATTTGTCCGGAATATGGAGGGGATCCGGATTACAGAGGTTCGAGTGTATATTAAATGTTGTCGCAAACTTGAAAATGTGATCAGAGTATGCACAAGGAAATAGTACCACACTGATGATACGTCACCTGCTGAATTTGTGTTTGCACAATCAGCTGTTTCAGTGTCTGAATTGGCAATGTATCGTTTCTCTATTTGGTTCGATACTGATACTCATATATCGATACTCGATATTTTCGATACCATGACTTTGATACTGAGAGTCTTGCATCATCGTTTGCATAGCAGTATTATAAATCGATACTATCGGTATTTAACCAAGCACAATACTGATAACAGTTCTATTTAGCAAATAATTTTGGCATCTGATATTGAAGTCTTGCAAATTTCGAGACTCTTACGATACTGGTTGTCAAGACTGGATTCCCTAGCTCCAACATCTTCATCTTAATCAGTTTCCAAAGTAATAACCTGCTATGACACCAATAATCAATGTAACACCAATTTATCTCTCAAGAATGTTCTTTATAATCCGTATAAACATTGTGGGAAAGAGTGGCATTCCCACCAATTGCAAACGTAAGATTACAAAATAAAAAAGGGCCCAGTGCGCACTTGAAAGTACGCCTGGGAACAATGAGAAGTAAGCATACAAATTCTTTAAATCTGTTTGGTACGAGAGGACCTTTCAACATGGACCAACATCTGAATTTATAAAAATGTAAAACAATGAGAGAAATGGCGAATCGCCACAGAAATTACAAGTAAAAAAATACAAAATCTTAAGCCTTCAATTAGTTCTGACATACATTAGTGTCTGAACTTTCAACATTGCAGTGAAAAATTCATTTGACATCAGCATGAGTGAAAATGATAGTGTGAATCGCAACGACATCGCTCTGACCCTGTGGATTAAAAGTGACTTCCTTTTTTGTGAAATATCTAGTAATGGGAACTTATTGAAGGCACGTGAATTCTTAAAAGTGACCTGTAGCTTATATCTCGCATTTCCTTGCACCTGGAATGGGTTTGGGTAGCACAGGTGGACATTCCGGTCCCATGAATGTGCCTTAACCAGAAATTTATAACCATGCACCGCAGTATACTGCCCATTATAATCTTGTCTGGATAATTTTACAAGTACTTCTTCCTTGTTATCCAGTGTTTTACACTCCGAGATATTTTTGGAAGCGGCAGCCAAAGCAACATCGTTACTACTGTCCAATACAACTCCATGTAGAGAGATGCTCTTGTTAGTTAACAAAAGCAACTCTGCGGACGCAGTGACAATATTGGACCTTGCATTAGAAGATGAGTTGCCAATTAGCCGACAATAATATCTCTTGCGGCATCTTTTTTGCCGACTCGGATCCGGCAATATGTCAATTATTGATGTTGGCATCTCTCTGGCCCCAGGAACCGAAATATTGGTCAATATTGCAAGGACCTCTTCATCAGAGAACAGTTTTGATTTCGAAGAAATGGATATGAACTCCGCCGGTGTCATGGCCAAGTACCGTATTTTGAACAGAACCCTGGATTCAGTAAGTTCCTTGAAGGCATTTTCGGCAGTTGGCTCATGGCCCTTACTGCGGCACCGTTGCAGGCCCCAAGCCGATGTGCGGTCGAACACAAACTTCTCAGAGGGGACATTCATTTCTTCCAAGGATAATACAGCAATAACTGTTTCTTGATGGGAGACTGCAAACGAACCGCTTAGCAACACGGTTTCCGTATAGTATTTAAATATTTCCAAACATTTCTCTTTGAGGAATTGAACTGACAAGAGATTGGCAAACTCGTAGACAATGCATGCATTCTCTGCTGTTAGATTCAAGAACACAAACCGAATGCATTCTCCAACAAGGCCTGGCATCATGTACTTCTCAGCAGCGTTAGCACAATTTAAATGCTGTGTCAACAGTTTCAAAGGTTATGTCATCTGTGTAAACGTACCTGTTGAATGCACCCAAAATAATGTAAACTTGATCATAAGCACACTGTTTTTCAAACATGAACTTACTTCAACAGAACTTGAAATGCATC
>WWPM01023259.1:0-13004 GCA_023279145.1 Glomeris maerens
GGATTTTCAATGAGAGCATTCTGGAGTCGTGTGCTGTGTACGTTGTTAATGGAAATTAACTTTATACCTGGCACAAATACTGGATTGTTTGACGTATGATGTAAGGACATGGAAATATTGTGTGCATAAGTGCAATTTATAATATTTCAAATGCCACACGATTATTTTTGGCATGAGTACTTTTGAAATTGCAAATGTCCTTGCCGCACTAATGCGTGTTAGTGTAAGTAAATAACATATATCAATCATGCAAGCACATGTTCTCCTGACACATGATTAAATTTATAGAATAATATAAAATGCAAAATGGAGGCTACAGTGACCGTGTCAACAAACTGGTCTCTCGTTGGGAGAAATGTGTTCATCGAAAAAGGGACTATTTTAAAAAATAAATATACATTCATGAAGAATAAAGTTGTGGAATGTTAATAAAAATTATTTTATTTAAAAACCTTTGGCAGATTTCAGATAAAAAAATCGGAGGCATTACTTATCAGCCGACCCTTGTACATAAATGATTTATGAGTAATAATTTTAAGAGTAATAAACTGTTCATGAAATGTATATTGGTTCCTACTAACATCAGATTACATGTATATTGCAGGTCTGGTTTTTAACCGCCCCAGTAAAACAATGAATGCATTATGGATATTATTTAGAATGCATAATATTTATTCGCCCCTACCCTGCAAAAGCAACCAGCTGTGGTGGTTCAGAGCTTGAAGTCGTCGGAGACGTAGCTCCAATTTTGTGCATACTTTTTTGTATGATATTAATATCTGCAAAATATGAAGTCCATATCTACGTATAACGGTCGGGTTGATACAGTATACAAGTTTATGTAAAGGCATCCGTTCTGTCCATAAATTTTTGCAAAGTTTCACATTCGTCAACCACTACTCAGTGATTTTGGCCAGACTTCTAAACCTATTCCTTGCCAATTAAACATCATAGACTTACAGGGTGTCCCAGAAAAAGTTGCCACACTTTTGAAACCGCAATAACGTTTGACTAGGTTGTGCTACAGAGCCTGCTGGTGCACGAATAGAAAGGTGAATCTTTGCTCTTTCCAGCGCTGCAAACCGCCATAAACTCAGTTTTTTCAACTGTGGCCCAATACTTTTGACCGCGGGTTGAATATTGAAAGGGACTGCTCTTCAAAATTTCAAACATAGAAGCTATTATTTATTTATTTCTACCAAGTTCAATGATCCACACTGTATTTCAAATGCATATAATGAATCTTTTCAAGTTTTATGGGAACAGCTTATATGTATTTCTATTTTCTTTATTTCTTGCGAAAAAATTTGCTTTCAATTTCAGGTTTCGAAATGGTTTTTGTAACTTATTAATCGTAAACACAGATATCACTGCAATAAAGTTTTGCTTTTATTGATGAAAGATGGTTAGCACTATAATAACAACACGTGGTGAACGGTTTCAACGAAATTATGGAACGAAGCTTGCTTACATTGTAAAAATGAGTAGAGAATATTTTAATGTAAATATATTTTCGAAATTTGGATTAGTACTCTCTCTTTTTCTGCAATAGGAGTATTTTTCGTGACAAATCGGATCCTGAACTTGCTTTTGCTTTCCACATTGTGTTCAGTAATGGCACAAAATTATTTCAGTATAGAAAGATACAAATATGACAATCAAATTCCGTTAAATATTATTTAGTTGAAACGTACACCCCTGGCAAAAAGTATTTGCTCACTGCCAGCAAAGTGTGAAATCCTAACTTTGGATATTTATTGTTAAAATATGTTGCACATTTAACAAAATCAATAAGGTGCCCTGAAAATATACATGACTCAGCTGTGTCATTACAAAAATGTAAACGTGCAAGTGCAATGAATAAGCATATGAAAATTATAACGTGAAATATATTGTGGAAAAAAGTATTTGCTATTGCTATGAAAACAATCATAATGATGTTAGAATTTTGTGACACCACCCTTGGCTTTAATTACAGCTTTGATGCGTCTTGGCATTGATTTGATGTAGCGTTGAAATAAAGTTTAATCAATTTTTTGCCATCAATCCCAAAGCACCGCAGAAAGTTCATGTTTGTTCATCGGATTCCTGCTTCTTGCCAATGTCTTCAGATGATGCCAAGCATTCTCAATATGGTTTAGGTCAGGGCTATTAGCTGGCCAATTCATTGTTGGGATTCGCTTGGATGCAAAACATTCCTTTACTTTTTTTGCCCGGCTGCATGGTGCATTGTCGTCCTGGAATATGATGTGATCTGAATCTCCAAAGTGATTTACGATACTAGGTACCAAAGACATCTCTATGATATCCATGTACACATCTGCATTCACTGTTGCGGTGATGATGCACATGCGACCTGCTCCTTCCAATGACATGCAGCTCCAAATCATCAATGATTGTGGAAACTTTACCATCTTTAAGTTTTTTGTCTTCTCTTCGCCAAACAAATGTTCCAATGTCATCACCAAAGCCAACAAATACGTGCGATTCGTCACTAAAGATAACTGTTTTTTATTCATCTAATATCCACTGTTGGTACTTTCGAGCCCATTGAAGACGGACATGTCTGTTTCTTGGATAGAAAGGATTTCTTGTTCGCTGTTTTGTAGTGGTAACCCATGTTATTCAGTCACAGACATCAGCATGATGCTTTCTCCATTCCATATTCATTTGGTGGGATGATTGCCTCCGATTTACAGTGCATATTTTTCTCAAGCATCTATCATGGCGTTGGGAAGTTGATTTGGGTCTACCAGCACAAGCTTGGATTTTAACTGTTCCTTGGCTTTTAAATTTTCTCCAAACATATGAAAAACTGGTTTGAGAAACACAAGATTTTTGCCACCTGTTTTTGTGTGTTGCCTGCCTGTAACAACGCAATGATTTTGAGTTTCAAGTCATTGGAGTGCTATTTCACTTTTGCCATTGTGTCCTGCTGTAATTTAATTGCTGCAACTCTATTATGTGGCAACCTCATGCAAATTACCTTGTGATATGGCAATGTCATCTTGAGGTTGCCCGCATGGACTTTTACAGGTCTTGGGTGATATATTTACAACTATAGCAAATACTTTTTTCCAGCATTGCTGTCAAGCAAATAATTTTTTCCACAACGTATTTCACATTATAATTTTTATATGCGTTTTCATTGCACTTGCACGTTTAAATTTTTGTCATGACACAGCTGAGGCATGTATATTTGCAGGGCACTTTATGGATTTTGTTTAATGCGCAACATATTTTACCAATACATAACAAAATTTGGGATTTTACTCGCTGCAGGCAGTGAGCAAATACTTTTTGCCAGGGGTGTATTTAAAGGTACATTTGTGCTGTACTATTGACCTTTAAAAGTCCAAAGGTATTGCGACAGTTGAAGTTTTACGACAGCAAGGAAGGTCCGCTTTCACTGAAAAGCTGATATTGGTAAGTTAAATGTGCCACTATTGTATTAAAATATAACTTAATAGGCCTTATATCTTTCAAAAAGTCATCGTTAGGTGAATGTTTATTGAAAGGTATTTCGAATTTGATGTACGCTATCATTTTTATTCCATAGTATTTAGATGTACCCTGTAGGATACTAAATGCTTTGAAATTTGATTATGCATTACTTTATTGCGTTTTCATAAATTTACTTTCAAGACCAAAGCTGCAGAGTTGACATAGTAAACTGTGTGAGAAATTTCTTTTTCTACATCAATCCGTGAACTAGCTGAATTTGCTCCAAGTATAGGGTCTGTTATTCCAGAAAATGCTGATCCTGCGTATGAATTCACAACACTGGGTGCAAATACAATATGTCTGCAAACAAATGAATTTATAAACACTCTGTATACAAAACTTAACTTTAGAGGCGTCAATTGCTAAATTATGATATTGGAAATGTTGAATTGAATTCAATCAAATATTCTGTTCAATTTTAGTGACAAGCCTCTATGGTTATAGCCATATATGCCGCTATCATAGTATTACAAGACTTTGGAAGAGTGGTATCTTCAAATCAAAGGCTGCATTTTATCAAATGTAATGGAAGAGATATGTTTTGTTCATTAAGATTTGTTCACTGATGATCTACACTAAGGTGACCAGACGTCTCGATTTAGGCGGCTTCATGTCCCGGTGTCCCTCGCGGCTGCCCATATGTCCCACTTTTGCTAGGAATGAGATATGACGTCACTTTTTTAAACTCTCCGTCACCAAGCCGTGTGGTGACGGAGAGTTTAGGCCGATAGGGGCATATTTTCAATTTAGGAAATGTTGGAAACCATATGCTAAATATTCTAGTGAAAAAAATGAGTTGAAATAGGCCAACAGACACTGCAGATTCAGTGCTCCCTCGTTAAATTAATCCGGCAGATATAGGACCAGAGTACCACCGGATTATCGAAAACGCCGGATTACTGAAAATTAAATAATAATGACGAATTTTAACAGCAGAAACTACGTTTTATTGTACACAATACACTTTTGTTTTGAAAAATGACGGCAGACGAGAAAAAATGTAGCGGCATATTTTCAGATGCGACTGCAGATTTTCTGCAGAAAATATATTAATAGTTTGCAGATATATTTTCAGAATTTCAGATTTTGTACAAATATTTGTAATTTTCTACAGATTATTTTCAGTCAGTGCAGAAATTCTGCAGAAACCACTATTTAAAATTTCAGCATAAATAATAGAAACAGAGTGAATGGAATAAATTATATCAGCATGAATATACAGAAATGGAAATCTTTATTTACCTCCCGACAAGTTTACTAGAAAAATTTCAGGAGGTGACGGATAATCGAAGGACCGGATTATCGAAAGAGGACTGTATAGTCAGGTTATTTTTGGTGCTGCCCCGTGAAATATTCCCTGCATGACAACCGTTTCACCTGCATTTGCTTCGCGAGGTTGGTAATGCAGGGGGGCAGCACCGAAATCAACACGGCCATATCTGCTCTGTTTGCTAGCCGATTTCAAATCTGTTTTTGTCAAAATGCTCAGAATATGGTTGGCAACATTTCCTTAATTGAAACTGTACCTCTATCAGCAAAACTAACAAAATTAGTTTTAGAATGGCATTGAAAGCGGTCATCAAGGTCACATTTGACGTCATAGGTCGATGTCCCCCAGTGTGTAGACCATCTTTGTTCATACTCATAAGTCACCTAAAATCATCACTGTTAGAGTTATTTCCAAACGGGCAATACTTTTTTTTACACCCTGTATAATATCTCACACGCGTGCGTCCAGCCTTGGCTTACAGAAGATCTGGTCACCTTATCTACACTTAATAGTGCGCAAAACCTTGGTATACACAGAGTGTACGCTTACATACAGTGTAGTTTATTTCACATAATAGGAGAATCATATAATCTCAAGTGAAAATCATGAAATGTCATAAGCTATGAACGAGATACCCAATAATCACTGAATACGGAATACAGGGAATTTGTGCAATTTTCAGAGATTTTTTAATGTAATTCATGGAAATATTCTGCTAGTGTAAAACCAAAAACTTTATAAATAATATTCTTTTATTCATAAAAGGGTTAGTGCAGTAAAACCTAACTTTTGTGCACTATCTGGGCCAGGAAGCTTTTGCACAAATCACAGGTTTGTGCTAAACTCAGGTTCTTGCAATTTTATACTACTTTTTCAAACGTGCATCAAAAGTTGGATTTTTTACATATACTCTGTGTTGAATTTAATACAGAAAACAATACATACTGCAATGAAAACTTTATTGTGCACAATTTTTACACAAGTGCATTGACATAATTAAACCACATTTTAAGAGGAAATTATATATTGACGAAGGAAAAATTGCACAAAAGTCTGTATATCGCTAACTTCTAAAATCCAACCACTGTGGATGGGACCATAGAAATTGTGCATAACTAAGATATTTGCACTAAAGTCAGGGTGCACTAAGGGCATGTCTCGCTGTACCATTCTAATACTGAAGCTGCTTCATTAACATGACTTGCAGTTTCTGATATAATTTTCAACACTTTCTGTCGATCTTCAGGTGATGTAGCAGTTCGCAGGACACTAACTAGTTCCCAGAATCCTAAATGGGTTTCACTGCCAAATACAACGTGCCTACATAGAATTCCAAGTTATAACTTAATCTGATTAGAATATTTCACTTATTTTTAGTTTCATCTCAATCACCTGGTATTAGGTTGTCCTTTGTCCATACACTTCAATAGTGCTCGGTCCACTAGCATCATTTTATCATTTGCTATTCTCACTTTCAGTGAACTGTTATGAATGTATAATTTTTTCGAAATTAATAAAGTAACTAATAAATGTTCCTTTGTAGCAGGCAATTGTACATACTTATTACGGTCGATTGTTTCTAGTAGTTTGTGGAAAGTTATAGATGCTTTTTTAAACTTCTGTATTGCTTTGTCCAGATAATCTGTTAAGATTTCAATATATCGGTTGTCATTAAGTTTAATTATATCTTGTTGTAAATGACTCTACCTATGCTTATGTTGTTACTCTGCAACATATTTCCACTATTGAGCATTATTTGTTGAAATGAATAAGCCATAAATGATGCATAATCTGTATGATTAAATGGAAGGATGTCTGAATGCGCCGTAGCTAGTATTTCTAACAGCGTTAGCTGGGCTATAGCCTTGCTACACTACAATGCATTATATATTTGCTGTACATGACATGAAATGAATTATAATTGCATCCCTGATAGTATTATTCGTACGTTGTAGCCAGGATCAATGAAATTTTCAAAACCATAATATGTATCGTATAACGTATGATACGTTGGATATCTGTTTATTCTCGACCCTGAAACCTGTGATACAACAAGTTATTAAGGAGATGCAAAATGATCTACAGGGTGGGCCATAATTACTGTCACACATTTTTTGATCTCCTTTTTTGGGCTTTTTTTGCTTTCTTTGGCTTGCTGTATTTTTTGTGTGTTCCTCGTCTTTTTTGATATAGTACTGATGCTTTTGAAGTTAGAAAGTTCGAACGTTTTATAAGATGGTGTCCAAAGAAAATCGTTCCGCCCGCCATCATTGTGATGCAAAAGCGTGGATTGCCAATTTCTGACATTTCAAATTTGCTCAAACTGCACTGAAAGCAAGTCCACCGTGTCATTAATCGCTATCAGGAGACTGGTGGGATTGAAGACTGTCCACGAAGTGGTAGACCACGAACTGCCAGGACTCCACAGCTACGGAAGAATGTGGAGGCTTGGGAAGAAATAACGCCTGCATTGATTGCATGCATTTTGAAGAATTTTCAGAGGAGACTGGACGTCTGCATTCAAGCAAATGGTGGTCATTCCGAACAACAAATATGAATTCCTGTGCATAATTTATTGGACTTTCAAAAAAAACTTCATTTCATTTAGATAATTCGTTAAAAAGTTGTGCGTGAATTTGCATGTGACAGTATTTATGGCCCACCCTGTATAAGTCGATTCCTTGCTCTTAGGGATACCTCTACACTTGCAAATGCATTATCCACTGCTGTAACTCCACCGTACTGAACCCATGGTATAAGATCACTGGTTCTTGCTATAGTTGTGCTTTAAGGTATTAGTAAAAAACAACATTGCAGAGAATTATTGATTTTTCTGACCAGTCTTATTAAATGTGATTTTAATGCTGATTACATGGGCAGTGGTTCTTCACTATTTGACAATGGATATGATGATTGTGATGGTACGAACTTGTTCAGCCATTGATCATAAACTGTGTGCAACCCTTGAGACCTTTCTTCATAGATTGGATTAGAAACCTTAAGATGCGCAGTGTGTTTGCGTCCTCATCTCATTATTTCAAAGATATGACATTGCATGCATTCATATACCTTTTTTGCTATATCGAATAACATGCGAGCTGTTATGGGAAACCCATTAATTGCAGCAACACCGCATCCTGTTTGAAATCAAATGAGCTATAAATATGTAATAATAAGACAGCAGGCATGCTATATGCATAGTGCAATGCTAAGTTTTCATACTTGTTGACTATAATAGAAATTGCTTAGTATTTTTTGCTCAACGAAATGAAAGATCAGTATGGTATTTTGTTTACCTGAAGCTGCGACTTCTGTACCTAAATATATCACTGTCCCGGCCACAAAGTTTGTCCTATACTTCTGGAATTAAACAATATTTGTTAGTCGCAATGACCACTATATGTATGTATAATTGGACAATTATTTAGCTAATTATCAGATGTGGAAGCTATGAGATTCTGGTGTGTTTTTCCTATATGAGAGAAGGAGCCTCGATTTGATTGAATTAGTTAGCTGTTAGCATGGTGCACAAGTGTGGTATTTGGTAGTACAGCATGCTGTTTTTGTCTAGCATGATACATACTTCCAGATATTCAGTTGCTCCAATATATCCTTGGGTCTCAGCATCCGTAGAGAGGAATATTATAGTGCGACGAAAACAGCATCCTAAGGGGGGGGGGGTTGTTTTTCGTTAGTGTAACATTTTCCTATTTCCTTGTTTAGTTTATAAATTTTATTACCATTTGTAATTGCTTTTTGTGTTAAAACTCGTGAGATTTCTAACGAGACTGCTGCTGCACTTCCCGGATTCACAGCTCCAAATGCCCAAGAATCTCTGTGGCTTGCAACAATGACAAACCTGTCTGGAAAAGTAATTATCAACTCGTATTGATGTTTTGTTGAAGTACAGTCTGTCCCAAAAGTTTAGGTAATCTACATTTTCATTGAATAATTTGTCTTTACCACTTAGAACAAATGTTTATTGCGTCGAAAGTAAGCACAATACATTGCTGGAATTAGGGATGAAAGGTGATGACAAAACAACACCAGGATTTCAAAATATAAATTAATGTCTAATTTTTACTCAAAATGCCTGTCCCAAATGTTTAGGTAATTCATAATTTAAAGAGCGCATTCGAACTTCAATAATTGATACATGTACCATTTCTTCTATAATGACCTGAAACATACGATTTGGTAACGATGTGACTAAGTTTTGAAGTAATTCTGGCTTCAACGCATACCAACTAGCCCCAATTGCGGCTTTCAAGTCAGTCACATTGGAAAACTAAGTTTCGCCTGCGTAAATCTCATGTGTCATGTTGCCCCATAAGTATTCAATTGGGCCCAGGTCAGGGCTTCTTACTGGCCATTTCATAAGGTTAATTCTGTGCTCTTGAAGTCACATCTGTGTTGATTTTGACACGTGAATCGGAGCATTTTCTTGTTGGAAAACCCAGTTTGCACCCCAATGAAGTCTGCAGTGGGCAGAAGATACTGTTCCAATGTCAGTTGGTAGTCCTGTGACTTTTGGCGACCTGATATGGATGACAAACCGCAAGTCCCATTGTAGCCAAACGCTTTCCATACCATCAGCGAGCCGCAACCTTGTTTCCGACTGAAGGATACTCATGGTTCCTTCCGCAGATCATGCCAATAATGGCCCCATCCATCAGGACCATCAAGGTTCCATTTCTTTTCATCGCTGCAAAGCACAGACATCCAGCCACCACTCCAGGGCATGTGTTCACGGGCCCAGTGTAATCTCGATTCAAGGTGTTTAGGTTTCAGTTTTGGTTTGCAGCTCATTTTAGCAAGCACCAAGTTTGGTTGTTTTTCAAAATTTGGTGAACTGTGTTTTTGGAGACGTTCAAGTCAGATTCCTTCAAAATTTGTCTAATTGACAAGTTTTATCGAGATGCTAGTCTGTTCACACAACGTTCATCTGCAGGTGACGTTGACTGTGGTCTTCCTGAACGTCTGTTTGCTTAGATCTCGTCTCCCCTTGTCAAAACTTTTTAAATTCCTGATGATGATCTTTCTGTTTCCATGGCAATTTTACTAACTGACAATCCACCTTATCTCAATTGCCAAATCTTCATCACTTCTTCAGGAGTGACTTGCTTTGCTTTTGGCATCATAAAGGCTGCAGGCGTTCTAGAAATCGAATGTGTCTATGCATGTCATGCATATTAAAAATTATTCATTTTAAAATTACCTAAACTTTTGGGACAGGCATTTTGGGTAAAAATTAGAAATTAATTTATATCTTGAAATCCTTTTATTTTTCCATCACCTTTCATCCCTAGTTCAAACAATGTATAGTGCTCACTTTCGACGCAATAAACATTTGTTCTAAGTGGTAACGACAAATTATTCAATGAAAATGTAGATTACCTAAACTTTTGGGACAGACTGTATATAGGTATGTAGCTATAATCTACATGCAGTATAGGCGAACAGAATAAACAAAATATTTGCTTGCCTGGTTCGACACATCCATGGATAGCACCAATCACATTTGTGATCTTCTTTATTTCAAACTGATTGTTCACTTTCACTTCCAACTTTCTGAAAATACGCAACCATGTTTCAGTATTAAGAATAGACCGACATTTTTTGTATTGGAATATTGACTGGTTGGGGTCTATAAATCCTGGTCCAACTTTATAGGAAACATGCAGGGATCCAATCCAGTCTGCTGGACAGTCGAGTCCTGCAATGTTTCTGTGTAGTGTGTATGTATGTATTTAATTTTTTTGAAGTTATACACATTGGAAGTGGTGATAAGGGTAATTACTTGAGGATCTGCTGAGCATCGTTGTAGGAAATTGTTTGTACTACGATTTTAAGCCCATCTATGTCTGAAATTCTGTATGCTCCTTCTAAATAAGTCAATTATGAGCTTTACGAATATGTAGTATATATTGCATAAGAAAGGTTTTCATGTTTGCGATACTTAACCAACTGAAGGATAATTTGGGGTTGATTGATCTCCATAATCAGTTCGCAATGTTCCCTTTTCAATTCCTGTTCCTGGCAACCATTTGGAAGTAGGATAAACGTTATCTGTTCCGTTTGCAGCATAGTCTTTGGGGTCGGGATATAATAATAACCCCGCTGCACCACTCCTTTGAGCGTTCAGTGCCTTAATGAATAGTAATGAGAAAAGTTATTACATATTGCTTCTCGTGGTTACTCTGTATATGTAAGCTACTACTGCAGTACAGTGAAAGCTCGCTAATCCGGACCCCGCTAATCCGGACTGACAAAATAATTAAAAAACATAAATAAAACATGTTAAAAACAGACAAATGATTATTTTGCTCCTACTGTGTAACTGTTTTCCTTGTTAAATGTTTTAAATACAGTACTTACACATAAAATAAATGTCTGTTATACAGCTTATTGGTTGTTTTTAGCATATGCAAAGCATTTATCATTTTTTCCCGGTTAAAAATATGTACTTTGGCTAATCCGGACTTTCATTAATCCGGACGACCTCCGGTCCCACCAAGTCCGGATTAGCGAGCTTCTACTGTAAATGGATATTTTTACATGAATCAACTGGAATACCAGGCATTTATAAACGCTGTCTTAAATTTAGGAATAAAACTTATACATACGAGTAATTTTAGTTATAGATACAAGTGCATTTAAAATATGACTATTGTTTAATTGAAGATATGAATAGGATTTGAATTAATAAAATAGAATACGCATAAGATAAAACAAATGCTTTAGTTTTAAATTCATTACATTTGGTTTCCAGAGAATTCAATATGAATAAAACCATAGGGCCTAATGTAAGCTTACTATAAGTCCTCGATAAGTTTTTCCATATTTTGCTATTAAAATGCTTCCATTCGTTTGAATCCCAGCATTCTTTAGCCACTGGAAATCGTCTTGACTTCCGTAATTCACATATACTACATCTCCCTAGAAATTTTTCCAGAATTTTACATGCGTGATATCGATTAAGCTAAACTCATTTTAGTGTAGCCTTTAGGGATCTAACTATTGTTTTGTTATTTTACTAATTGCTAATTTGAAGGTACAATTATATTTCGTATAACAAGATATAAACACCCAGAATATCTTAAATTAACTGTTCAGAAAGATGAAAGCCATCCTGAAATGGTCGGTTTTTTGCTTCCATTCTATATGCAATATTTGTCTTTTTTCCAGTGTTTCCAACAAACAGCTGAGATGACAGTTTGATCCCTGATGTACACTATACCAATATATTGCTAATAGTATTTAAAAGACTTGCACTTACCTTCACAGTTCCCAAACCTGAATGAGCAGAATAACCTGGAGTTGGATCTGAGAACGGCTCCTCAAGTGTTGCCTCGAATATAACTTGATCTTGTTGATCAATTATACGCACCTTGTTGCTATCGTTTAAATTTGGCAGAGATAAACGAACATCGTAGTTATCATATTTGACTTTCAAGCCTTGATTTTCCCATTGCTGTTTAATGTAACGGGCAAACACATCACTATTTTGCTCGGAGCCTGCGGGGTGTGGCATCGAACTCAGGTATCTTTATTGAACGGGTATCAACTTTATAATTCAGTTAAATGTTTCTCTATTTTATTTATTAAGTTAATATGTAGTATAAAGCAGGCCAGTGTCGAGCAACCTTTTCGCATCGCGGCACACAATGAAACTTTCTTTTTGATCAATGCCAAATTTGAAGTTTTTTTCCCCGCGCAAAAGATTGATTGCAATTTGGGAAAACATTTAGTTATATTGAATACTTATTATTCAAAATTACTAGTGGTTTTGAACTAAATTGAATTCGAAATAAAATTGATTAAAAAACGGTTATTTTCATGTCATGTATTTGACTTAATTATATTACTTAATTACATTAAATTACTTAATAAACATTTCTTCCAAGATTTCCAACTATAATTATTTCTTTAATGGGGTGTCGAGAAAACTTTGTTTGGCATAGTGGGCCATGATACAAAAAAGGTTACCCGACACTGTATAATTAATTACCTCAAGTGATCTCGTATGTTGCTTGCATCAATTTCATTAATAATTTCATCATTTATTATGCATTCATTGCAATTTTCACTTCTGATTATTGAAACTAGTTTTAAAATGCATATTATTGTAGTGAGGATTTTCAATGAGAGCATTCTGGAGTCGTGTGCTATGTTCGTTGTTAGTGGAGATTAAATTTATACGTGGCACAAATACTGGATTTTTTGACGT
>WWPM01023261.1:0-15900 GCA_023279145.1 Glomeris maerens
GTGTAAATAACGTTATTATGTATATTTAAATGCAGTCATGTGGCGCACTATATCACCAAAATGCAATTTCAGCCGTTTGCAATCAAGAAAATCTGTCCATTGTCCGAGTTTTTTGATTTTGGGAAGGGGGAATTTAAATTCACAATTTAAAATGTTAAATTTTGATAAAATGTAACGTCTTTCTTCAAAAGTTTGGCTTCTTAGTGAAATTGTGTTAAATTTATTCAATGAATCTGATGATTACTTTGAGTTCTAAATCTTTCAATTTAGTATTAATACATCCATGAAGAATAAGAAATAAAAACATGTTCAAATATAGGTGCTATATTGTCTTCTGTATTTGTAATGAAATTGTGTATTGACAAATGATTAACATCAAAGCATATGTTCGTTTGTTTTTCTTTTGAGGAAATAAGTATGGTTTGAAATATTTACCGAAATTCTTACAAATGGGGCAAAAGTAAAGTAGTCAATTTAAAATTCGGATAATAGAGACTGGGATTTTTATTTGTGTATGTGGGAAATATGTTGTCTTATATTTAAACATGTTTTGGAAACCGGCTGAAGTGGATTTTGTTTGTATTTGCACGGAATCATGTGTGAAATAACTTCCCTGTAATATGGAAACACAATTTGATATAGTTCGCAGAGTGGCCGATAGGTTCGCTGCAGTTATTAGCAAATCACTACGAAATAAAACACAAGAGGGGAGCATTGTTGTTTGATTTCAATTCCGCCCTTTTATTCATCATTTGAAACATTGTGACGGATCAAATTTCAAAAATCAATTCACAAATGAAACCCAGTTTACTGAACTTCATAATTTTTATTTTACTAAAACACAAATTATATTTGTTCCTGTATTTGCTACGTCATATTACAAAACATGCATCAATTTCAGTTATTAAATACATTAAATTTCAGTAGAACACTGCAACATTTTCTTCATAACAACCATCCTTAATAAATTTAAAATGAATACTTTTCCAAATTGTAATCCTCGATTCGAATATTACATTGAAAATGCGAATTGCTTGAATTGCAGATTTAAAATGTAAATGCTGGACATGTGGCATTTAATTTCATTGAGGGAAAATGCAAGTGTAAGCTGTGCATTAGTGATATAGCTATACTTCTATTGTAAGAAATTGTAGGATAAAGTAAGAGAAAACAATGGCGAAATGCAGTCATTATGATACAAATTAAATGCGAAAATAAAACGGCGATTCTCGAATCTTGTACGATATATTATTGTGCAATAATTTTAGTCGTTTGGTTTGTGTGATTGTGACCCATACATATCAATGTGATCTGCAAATCCGCCGCATGTGTTGCTCTCTCTCTCCCTCTTCTCTCTCAACATATTGATTAATGATCCGCTTTTATCTTCAATTTCAGTAGTTTTTTATTTGTCAAACTAAATATTGCTATATACTGTTAATTTTTCCTTTCCTTATTAGTGTCATACTTTCTTATAGTGTGACGTTACATTATTACAAACACATTTGTTTGTGTAGGAACCACCAGTGAAATGAAGGAAAGTGTTGCTCTATCTCTCCTCACTTTGGCTTAGTTAATTTAACAAAGATTCCGGATTTGATTTGATTTAGATAAAACGCAACAAACCCTTGACCTTTTCTAATTACACGAACACAAAACACACATAACACCCCCCCGTCTCCCCCAATACCCCATTTGTATACTGTATCGAAGAGGTGTATATTCATTTAAAAACAATTGGAGTGTACGTTTTTAATGAGCTCCGATTTTCGTGCTCATCACTTCATAAAATCGTCGTCGATATAAATATAATTATTATTATTGTCAAACTCGATCTCATCATTTCCAACTCCTTTTCACTCCCATTTCCCTCGTCTCCCACGTAAACCCCCCGACCACCACCACAACCACCACCACCAACTACCTTGTTTGAAACGGACAAAAAAAGATGTACTTAAGATATAGTAATAACATACGATGGTAATAATACTAATAAGAGGAACAATAATAACAAACGCGCGCTCTTAATAACGATGATAATTTTTTCAGTGTGTGATTTGCATAATGAACCTCTCTTCCCCCTGCCCCCACCTCCCAAAAACCCCCTTTTTTCGAGGGGGTATCAGAAAAGGAGGAAAGACGATGTAGTATAAGATTATACTATATATAATTACAGTAATAATGATGATGATGATGATGTTGATGACAAAAAAACTACATAGTTTTTACGTTTGCATATTCGCCTACAGTGAGCAAGCACATTATTATATATATATCTATATCAATATAAATATGCTGATCTTGAGCGTCACATAAATATTGAACTACCCCTTCACTTCCTCCATTCCCAATTTTTGGGGAAATTTCATCCAGGTTCGTTGATTTTAAATGTGTGGCATTTATCCTTTTTGTAGTATATTTAATGTGGAGTAATATGTAGTATACTAATATTGCATTATTTTGACTTTAATTGACAATATTTAGGTGGGTCCATGTTTTGTGATGCTCATGGTATTTATTTATTTATTTATTTTAAAACGAATTATAGGTTGTATTATTTGTTGGCTGCGCTGGTTGCCTCCCTCTCAGTGAATTTTTCTTTTCAATATTCAATTGATTTTTTCCTATAGCTGAAATGCGAGCTGTAATTTTTGCTTTCGCGCGCACGAATTGTGAAAAGTGTAACTGGTGACGTCATCAGTTACGCACCTCGTCAACCAACAGAGCGAAAAGGTATAAAAGCACACCGTCACTTTGTTCATAGCTTGTACTTCAAATAAAAACACCCCGAAATTCTTGTAGTTTTTAATGCATTTTTCTGTTACGTACTCTCATCCCCCCATCTTTTCCCGCCGCCACAAACCCAACACATCCCTTGGAAATGTTGCCCCACTTCGCTGTTCTAGTGAGAGGAGTCCTGTGTGCGCAGAAATTACCCCCTTTTTTGATATAAAAAGAAGACGACTGACATTTCGTGTCGGTTTTTAATGTCTGGGTAATAATTGGGGACAAAAAAAATACACAAAAAAGAAACGGCAACCTTTCCGAGACACAACCAGCAAAAATGTTTGGTTTGAGGCGAGGTGCGCGGCGCAACAGCGGTGATGGCGGCCATTACGCCACTGGTGGCGCCATCTAGTTTACGGAATCGGTACTATGTCGTTTTCGTGGGTTTCTGTTGATTATTCGTGCGAAACAGCATCGTAATGTTGCTGCAATGATATTGATGGATTCTAGAGTGATGGGATGAGGGTTATTTGGGATGGGGGAAAGGTGGGAAAATGCGCCGCGCATGCATTGTTGAGCGAATGGTTGCCTGGGTAGCCTTAGTCCGTAGAAGAAGGACTCGAATTTAGGACACTGCAGCTTGCAAGCCACCTCATGAACTTCAACATGTAAAATTGATATGTTTGTACTGGACCGTCCAGTATTATGCTGTGTAAAATTTGAGAATTTTGGAATTAGTATATGTCCGTCGTTTGCGTTCGCTTCTTTGCCCGCGAAACTTTTAAAAACGAGACCTGTAAACGTGTTCTATGTTTCATGGGGAATTGATTAGGGATTTTCACAGGGGCAGAGCTTATTTCCCGTTTATTGTAATCTCATTACCGAATTCGGGTACATAGAGTGTAATTTGGAAATAAATGAATTAGTGGCTTTGCAGTGCATTGCAAAATTATGGCACCGATATCATGGAACGAGCTATTCATATCGCAACATAGGAAGGGACCAAATTTTATTGATTGCTCCGAAAAATGGGGATCAAGCAAGTTTCTTTTTGCACTGGACCCTTTCAAAACCTCGCTCACTTGTTATGCACATTCAAGAGGGGCCATCCATAAATGTAGTCGCATTCTAAAACTCTATCCATCGCAACATTTTCATATTCCTAGCGATGTGTATATCGCACAATTAAGATACGGGGAAGTGTATGATAAAATGCGGATTTCGGTTTGTGAGTTCAAAAATTCACCCAGTAAAATAGCCCAAAAATAATTTCGACAGCTTTTATGGATTTTCCTTTGGCGCACATTTACGGCATTGTTCAATATTTCAGCTCATTGAGAAGGCTTTAAGTTCTCCCACCTCACCCTTACACTGTAGTAGGACCCCTGATATTATATCTTACTTATAGGTACAAGAAAGCAATACATCAACGATATTTATGATATACGTGTCGCGATCCGTGGCAAATTGTATAACCGTTTTGCTTTTTGTTTGATTCCGTCCCAAATTGTTATTCTAACTTGGGGTTGTCTCTCTCTCTCTCTCACTCTTTCTCTCTTGTTTTCTAATGTGTAGGGTGTTGAGTATATGTATGGTAATACTCACTAAAATACTCGGATTTGGTAAAGAGGGGCTCAGGTTTGCAGTGCTCCGTTCGCGGGTCCACCACGGTCGACCTTCTTTCTACACAGGCCGGTTTATAGTATCCCTGTGCGATTTTTATAAACTAAAGTTATATTTTCTTTTAGCCTGCTATGAGAAACTATTCATTAACTTATGCAACTGTATCTGTTTAGACACATGTAACATATTGTGAAATAAATTTAGCAAAAGAGCACGACTCGGAACATCCTCTCGCGTTCCATCTCTTCTATCCTCATTCCTGTCGGTGTTTATTTGCGTACTTGTGTTTGTGTGAATGGACCATATTAGGTAATAGAATCACCGAGTATATAGGCACAACTTAAGTATACCATGAAGGTGATAATGTGCTGCTGCGCGGCGAAGTCCAAAGAAAGCATCATTTGGGTTGATTTTGTAGGAATGACATGGATTTTGAATTTCAAACCCAGGCATGCATATTGCACCACATTAGGTTCACTATCAATCTCCCACCTCACAACCACATGCAAAGGATATACAGGGTGAGTCATAAGTAACGCCTGTTTGAAAATAACTTGGGAACGGTTGTAGATAGGAAGTTGAATGTGAAGAGGGAAATTGATCACCGGTACTGGGCAGCTCCGGTACACCAACCGGAAGTGACCTTGGGCAAGAGGGTGAAGGTCAGCTCATAGGTGTTTCTGTTGCCAACAGTCAGGGGCAGCAACATGCTATTCTGGAAATCTGGATCGGGCGCCTACCCTGAGTGTCACCAACAATGACAGGTTGTGTCCTTCAGTGCCAGATGGAACCTGTGTAAGGAATGAGGCGAACAAATGTCATCTACTTATCAATGGAATTGAAGCACATTATGCAAGTTATTCTCAAACAGTAGTAACTCGCTAAAGTGGAAGTCCTGCAGGAAAGGTTGGCCCGTCTGTATAATGCAGAGGTGTGTGCATAGCTATGATAACTGCGACCAAGGACCAAGGTGTTAGGTGGAAAAATTGGTGGGTCCTTTAGTTCAGGAAACTGGAACTAATTAATTGACAGTAATTGGTGAGTTTGGGTACGAACAACTCACTTTACTTATCCAACCACACTAATCGCAGCCGATTAGTTCCAGTATCCTGAGCAAAGGGCCTACACATACCCCCATTATTAAGAACTGTTATGATTGCATGAAATTTGTTATCTGTAACCATGATTCTGGTAGGATCTGAAACGTTATAGAGTGCAATACAATGAAAGAGATGTATATGTGATGCTATTTTCACGAACATGTGTTCGGTGTAAAATGTAAATTTGATGTGCGGTACACATTCGATGCCAATTTGGGTGTTTGAAGAGCGAAATTTGGGAAGAAGAGCCCGCAGCTAAAGAGGAAATGAAACCGAAAAATACACAAAGGAGAAGAGGTATGTCTCGCTTCTTTTTTCATCCCATCCATTTCAAACTCATCTCATACTCAATCGGGTTTCACTGAACCGTTTCTATCGTTTCCGAAGATTTAGTGCCTCGTTTGCATGCCTCTAGTGACGTCACAAGTAGTCGGGCCACGCCCATATTCCAGTTACTACCTCAATGAGAATGGTCTTCGCATGCCCCACATAAGCTTCACTGTTTATTTGTGATTGAAACTATGCATTTTCAAGATCCCGAGAACTGGGAAACAGCTAGTTGCTGAAATCAGCATCCTTTGTGATCTACCATATCGGTAATTCTGAATCGCAAAGGAGGCCAATATCAGCATACATATTATAGGTATAGACCTAGAACATACAATTATGTTGACTGCCTTTGGAGATACAAAAGTTGTGGGACCTGTAATAACAAGTGAAGCATGCACATGGTTTACAGATGGAGTGAAACCGTAACAGAATCAAAACCGGACACGAGTGTTTATGTCCATTGTTTTTTATACTACAATTATCTGAAATGGACTATATGTAGTTAAAATTAGCATATGAAAACAGTCATAACTTTAAAATATTGTCACATCCTGCTCCAAATCGATAATACTGGTGAAATCTTGGAATAATCAGGTGATCAATTTGAAAGGAAAGTCGGTGAACTTCTAGGTTTACATAATGAGTGTGATGTGATGTCCGAGTTCAATCACATAGGCTTTGCCTTAATTTAGGGGTGAAGCACCTCATTTGACAAAAAAATCTCAGAACTCCCACAATGAAACTTGTTTCGACTGCCCTGTTTTCTTCTGCTAATTGTCTCCAGTCTCCTGCTTACATATAGTATCTTGAAATGTTTCTTATATCCGAGTCCACATCAGGGAAAAACAAAAACGGTTGTCTTAACCCTTTTTACTCCCCAACGATGCTGTTCTTCAAAATCCTGTAAAATTTCTTAGATTTGTTTATTATTATTTATATTTACATAGAGAAATTGCAAATACTATATAATTGTTTATAGGTGATAATAGGGTATAGGATATAATAGAAATAATAATAGAAGCTATTTGATGAATTATGCGGTTCTAAACTTCAAAACTTAAACTGCAGCCATTTTCGTAATTCCGAAGTCTTTTGTGATGTTGTGTTGACAGTCATAACTTCGGATCCGCTTGCAATTGAGCAATATTTGGCTTACTTCCACACCTGATATGTTGTATCAACAATTAGAAAAAAATATTGTCGGAATCCATAAAGTCAAATGGGACGATTTCCAGAAATTTCTTGTTTATGATTTGGAATGACTCTTAATATTGTTCCCATTAATATATTAAAAACTAAATGCTTTGGCTTTGGCCAGCTAATTTATTTGGAAACTTTTGTGAGAATGTCAAGGTTGGATATGTTTGAAGAAATAAAACAATGAGATCGTGTTCGTTGGAGGGTAACTGGGAAAAGAAATAATATTGTGAGAGTGGCAACAACCTTTATGACCTATTTTGCACTTCATTTTTTATCAGTCGATTCCTGGAAGACCACACCTGCTTTTTTTTCCCCCAGCAAAAGATGTAAATCGTCTCCAATAAGAGAATACACGATTGCAAATTACGCTGTATACTTGGAAAGTCGGTCACTGTTGTTTTCCCCGCCAGGGTCGCCGCCATCTTTCTTTTTTTGGGAGGCCACACCCCTCTATTTCATTTTTGGTTTTTATTGTTGCTTTGGTTCTCCACCTCTAAGCAATTATAAGTTCCTGCTCCTCTTTATTATACGTATACTGGGGAAAATGAAGGGTACTGCCCGGCTTTTTTCCTATTTTATTTCTTAACTCAAGTATACTTTCATGTTGAATACGAATATCTAATTTACAGGGTGTTGCCGAATTCGTTGGACAAACTGACAGGGTATATTCCCTGCACAAATAATATAACACTTGAATTTTGCAACTTCTATCAAGAACACTGCTGTAAAATTATGGCGTCACTGTAATTTACTTCAGCTTTAAACTCGTGTATACTTGCAATGAAAACAAACAAATGCAAATCACAATGTTATCAAGATTTTTAAAATGCTGAATTCCAAATCTTGTATATTGTCAACTTTCTTAAATTTAATATATAAATACACGTTGTTTCTTTCTCCAAAGTTGGTTTTTGCCTATGTCTACGAAGATTTGCAAAATCTTCACAGTCTGAAAAGGTCTTTGAAATTACATTGTAAATCAAATTAATTCGTAATGCATGGAAATGGTAATGTCAAAGTTATAGACCATTTGGTAGCTCTCGCGTTTGAATTAACGCCGCGGCTACAATTCGAATGAAAGCGATTAAAAATAGGTTATCTGTTTCAAAACATTTACATGAAAGTGGGGAATTTTTGGCTTATCTGTCAGCATGTTTTGTCCGTTGTGTATGTTGATGTCAGACATGGGGAAAAAGGTTTTTGAAAAAGATTCAAGTGATTAGTGACATATGCTTGGTGCACATTGGCATTCATTCAGACGACGTTGAAATTGTTTCCCATATTCTTTTTCCTTTCTCATTTTTAACATTTCATGTATACATACACTATGTTGGTTTTAATTGTATGCGGAATTCGGAGAGAAATGCGCAAACGTCTCGAGAGTTTAGAGCCAAGTATTTTCGTAATTTGGCACTGTGATAGACAGCGTTTGACTTTTTTTCCCTTACAAATCCATGCACTTTCAAACAAATTCGACTTGTGAAGGATATTTCTAAGTGGAATCTGGGAAATCCGTAATGGCGAGAAGTTTTAATGACATGCCAACTTGTGGACAACATGGTAGCCGTCAATCGACGATTGTCACCAACATTTCCATTCAAAAAGTTCTCCAATTGTTTGAATTTGCACTTCTCAAAAGAGACGACGAGATGCGTTGCATTTATTTGCAGCAAAATACCCCAAATTTATCAACTCACTTCTCGAAATTTTTAATTGCGTTCATTCCTTTTAATTTGCAAGGTTGTAATTAATTTAAACAATGTTATAATTAACTTTCTGCATTAGTATTTGGTTGAAATTTAGCGACTGTATTCTGACAATTACATTCATATTTTGCGACATGAACGGTGTTTCACTCGCTTTAGGTTGAAGGATAAATAATCATTAATTGTGACCTCATGAAACTCACAGAATTACTTCGTTTTATGTGGAAAACGGTATCTTAATCTTATAGTTCATTCAAAATAAGTTGAGAAAAAAGGCGTGGCCATATTCGAAGCTTATTGGATAGCGAAAACCACGTGACATGTGGGCGTGAGTAGCAGCATAGATTCCGACATCTTGATTGGCAGCAGAAGCCACAAGACAATCCTTTCTTTCAATGTAGCCAATTGCGAGCACCGCGTATGCCACGCCTTCTTTCTCAACTTCTTTTGAATGGAGTATAACTGAAATCGGCCTCCTTATATAGAGTTCCATCCATCTCAAAACCTCCAATATTCGTCACTGTGGGAAAAATAAAATCTAAGGTCTGGGGAAATAATTTCTGAAACGAAAAGGATACCGATTTCAAAAACGATTGCACCTATAAGGCATTCAACATTTGTTTGGAAACATAGGCGTGGCCTAAGAAAGCATGATTGGTTGAAATTTGTAGTGACAAAGTGGGCTGTCCTAGGTAGGTAAGCTAGTTGCTCCACCCACTTTATAACAGCCAATGAAATGCAAGTGTAACCGGTCGCCATCTTTCCAAACAAATGTAGAATGCCTTATAGTAAAACATTATATGTTCTGTGTTGATTTGATTAAATAAGTTTCATAAAGTGTTACTGTTCAAATTATAAACAAAAATTCCGTGTTCTTTTATTAAACCTACGTATTTTGTATAATCTTGAAATTATTATGTGGCAAAATAAGCAACACTTGGCATAAAAAAACAAATTAAGTGCAGCTAAAACTTTTATTCTTGCTGAGCACTATAAATGCTCGTTCATTCAGAAGTTATATGTGTGTCTCTGCATTTCTAGGTCAAATAAATTAAGTTTAAGAACCTTTGAAGGGCTATAACTCGATACATGTGAAAAACGGTCCAAAAAATGGTGAGATTTCAGGTGCAATCATATGAACAATAAAGTTTGTAAAGTGGTT
The DNA here is from genome assembly GCA_023279145.1 of Glomeris maerens. Classification (NCBI taxonomy): domain Eukaryota; kingdom Metazoa; phylum Arthropoda; class Diplopoda; order Glomerida; family Glomeridae; genus Glomeris; species Glomeris maerens. Next base: position 9,849 of record WWPM01023261.1, read on the forward strand.
GCCATTATGCACTCATTCGTGCAAACAGTGCAAAGAAAATGCAGAATTTTATTAATGAGAACTTTTATCACTGATCCCAAAAGAATGGAATTAGCAAATATTTTATCCTTGTATAATTTTATATATACATCCGATTATTTTATCGTGAAAAGGAAGTTTACGAAGAAATTATTGCGTGTAGCATTTCCTTGAAGCAATATCAAGTGTTAACTTCAACAATTCAACGAATTTTCTATGTGTAGGCAAAAGTTGAATATCCTTGCATTGCATAAGGAACCTTCCTTATTCATCAAGGGTTTCATAATTACATCAATGAACGTTTTAGAAAAATATTTACATTAATTATAATTCAAATACGAAATCTTTAAGATTGTGGATTGGCTATTCGCATTTTGAAAAATGGGAAATCATTGTTTTTGCAGACAATAACCACGCCTTCATATTTTAGTACTACATTGCAATTTCGGCAATGAACTCGGGCGACCAAAGTGCTGTCAACTTGTGCGGCGTTCAGACCCAATTTCTGTAAATCTAGTTTGATAAAAGTTCAATGAAAAGTTACTTGATCCCTGCATCCGAGTTTTGTATGCTAAGCGAAATTTCGTCCTGAAAATGATGAAACCCTTAAATCATATCAATGACAAATGTAGGCTGCATACTAAGCAATGTTATTAGCCTGAATGTCAATGAGTAAATTGTTCATCACACCTATTTGATCTCGGGTATCAATTGCAAATTGATTTAGCTGATTTGAAATTATTAGTGTGTAATTAAGCTTGAAATTAGTTTGTTGTTTTTTTTAACATATCAATAAGCTATGTATACTGAATATTGCTAATTCAAAGAACAAACAATGTTGGTGCAGTACTTCTTTTGTGTCGGATACAATAGAGTTTGCAAGGTCTTTATCCAACCTTCGCATTTTTCAAATGTGATCATGTCCTACAAAGAAAAAAAAAGATGTAAAAACCTATTTTCTTTGGCTAAGGTGAACGATCGTTGTCCTCTTTTTCTTAAAACCGATTAATAATTCCTTCATTGTCATGTCTAACTTATAAGATACCTACTGTTCTAGAAAAACCCATATTTGTTACTAAATAAATAAATATAGATGTTCATTTTTTGAGAAATTAAATTACACATTTCTTTGCTCAACTACTAACTTGCAAAATATTTTTACCTTATATTAATCCTTAAAAAAATGTAATCGGTTAGTAAACAGAAATGCATTTTATGGACTGTATGAAGTACATAGTTCACAATTAATTTACAGAGTCAACTGTGTCTTACATGAATTAATTTTCTATCAAATGATACAATTCGTGTTTTGACAACTTGTGACGTCATAATACACATCGCTGTGACAATTTACACCTTTTTAACCCAAATGCAAATTAGTTCCAGTGCATTAAATCGTGAAAATGTTGCAACCTGTTTGGGAAAAATTCGCAATTTCAGTTTCATGTAAAAGATGCATGGTGCACTTGCATTAAGTTGTGAGGACTACACCCATAGTCTTTTTATATTACACTCATGCAAACATGTCTTTTTTATAGAGAGATTCCGGCTTTCGTTCCGATCATTCACTGCACGTAATTGTAACAAGTTTATCAATTTGGAAACGGTCAGTAATTTCGATCTTCTTCCACCTCTTCTTGGTCGGCGGCTTAAACAGTGTTGTTCACTCCTAGCTGTTGATGTGGGCCAACGGTTCTTTGACTCTTGGCTAAGAAGAGAGTCAACGGACCCGTCAGTCCATCGACTTCCCTTCATGCACAAAAATACAAAAATGCCAGCCCATTTACACGTCACTCTTATATTCATCCAAATTTTCGAGCAAAAAAAGCCACACCACTCCAAACTAAAACTCAAAACACGTCCTCCCAACTTTAAAAAGACGTTTCCATGTCACGTATTCAACCTTGAAATCCATACAGAGCACCTTGTAAATGTAAAACTGATTTTTTAAAACGGAATTTTGTTTAACACTTGTGGCTGCTCTGAACGTGTTCAAAATGGTGGCGCGTTTAATTGCCAGTGTATAACATGTAGTATGTGTATTTACACGGTTGGCTACTTTCGCCCGAGTTAAAGGTGTACTTGACCATGGGCGGGGTTATGAGGATGTGGGTCACCCGGCTAAAAAGACGAGTGTCATGGGCAAATGGTGCAGTAAAGCCAAGCACACCTTTTCCAGTTTTGTATACAATGAACTGGGAAATGGAGTGGTAAAAAACAGTGCGAGTTTTTCCTGTTTTGCTTTCGTCATCGGTTACGCATCAAGGTGGGCTTTATAAGCGACTCAGCAGACGTTCATCTCATCACAAAAGCTCCGATCTTCAAACATATAGCAACATACAACACAACTGCTTGGCCCCTGTGTAAACTACCAAGGCAAGTTTCCTATAGGAAAAGTCTCAACCAACATGGGACGAGTTCTGGTAAGTGCTCCCATAATTTGCATATCTTTTTGCTTTTGATGCAACACAAAATACTGGTGTGCAAGCAGACAACTTCATTGCGAGCATCCGTTGATGTTAAACACTACATATGAATACATAAGTAAATTATAAATACGTTATTTTCCCCTGAAAACAAACATTAAAGTTCTGAAAGATCTGAAGTTTCAAATTTAAGTACACCTGTCAGCTTATGTTCACAATCAAAGTTTGTAAAGTTAGTTATCAAATTAAACTTTGTAAAGTTAGTTATGAAATTAAACTTTGCAAAGTTTATGAAATTAAACTTTGCAAAGTTTATGAAATTAAACTTTGTAAAGTTAGTTACCAAATTAAACTTTGTAAAGTTAGTTATGAAATTAAACTTTGTAAAGTTAGTTATCAAATTGAACTTTGTAAAGTTAGTTAGCAAATTAAACTTTGTAAAGTTAGTTACCAAATTAAACTTTGTGAAGTTAGTTAGCAAATTAAACTTTGTGAAGTTAGTTATCAAATTAAACTTTGTAAAGTTAGTTATCAAATTAAACTTTGTAAAGTTAGTTACCAAATTAAACTTTGTGAAGTTAGTTATCAGCAATGTGTATAATTTACTATCCACAGGTAAGAAACGTAATTGGGAATGCTTGTACGTATTAATTAATTAGCTTACTTGCACATGTTATATTCATTAATTTGCAATTAACTTGTGTTATATATTACTACTAAATCCGGACAAAACAATTATATTGTCCGTAATTCCTTTATATTAACTCTGTTGTACATTGCATAAAAACATTAATTGAGGTTATATGAAATTGCACTTTACATAATCTTATATTAGCAGAAAATCAGCTTTGATCTACTATATTTTTTTATTTATGTATGCTATGTTTGAGAAAATCCTCTGACAGCTATCAGTTAGTTTTCAATATTCTGACATATTTGCTGCAGAATGTTAATGCAACAAAATGAACAGTGTAAATCAAATCTTATTGTCTATAGTAAAGAAAATAATGCCTCAAACTGGACTGTAATTAGTTTGAACAAATGTCTCGATAATAATATAGACAATTGGCGCTTTAATTTTTCCCATGCTGAAATTTTTGAAATGTGTAGGGCTTAATATGGCTAAAATTTGTATGTAGCAGCGTTTTCAACCAATTGAAAAATGATAACAACTTTCACAACGTCAGGAATTTGCATTATTATATAGCCCAGTATTTCTTTTGGATACCCGATTGTGTCCTTGCAACGTGTCAAATACTGAATAGTTTGAGTTGAGAAAACGTTATTGATTTGCATGCTATGCAGCTTGTTGACATAATACATAATAAGTAGAATTATGACAAAACATTCCTCAATGAACTATCATATAGCATGCTTGATGCCATAACAATAATGTCATCCCAACTTTGATGGAGATGGGAAATATTTGAAATTAGGTGTGTTAGCTTCAACTCCACCTTCGTATTAAGTTTTCTTTTAGCCTTTCAAAGATTTAGGTTGAATGCACTTTTACGTTTGAATAATTTTAGAAAATCGCTCTTCTGTTTTCATGGTGCTTATATCAAGTGTTACAGATATAATAAATTGTTCTTCACGTTAATTCCCACACATCAAGTGTTGCAGCATCAATACCAACTCTTTCTCTATAGACAATCTGATGTTGTTTCAGGTGATATCAGTGGCGTGCATCGCTCTGGCACTGAGCCACATCTTGGCCGAGGTGGACGTGGCTGCCCAAACAGAGCCTGCTCCGGAACAACCTGAATCGACGGATGAGGCGCAGACGCCGAAGGAGGGCGACACTGTACTCTTTGTTCAATCCGACCAAGACAATGCCGATCAGGACCCCGAAGCCAAGCTAGACAAGAGGGACGCTGGTTACGCTTACAAGCAACCTCATTACGATAGATATGGTGGCGGTGGAGGAGGTTACGGTGATAGCGGATACGGTGGTGGTGGTGGTGGATACGGAGATGGCGGTGGAGGATACGGAGGTGGAGGACACGGCGGTGGAGGATACGGGGGTGGAGGATACGGGGGTGATGGATACGGTGGCGGTGGACACGGTGGTGGTGGCTACGGAGGTGGAGGACACGGTGGTGGTGGATACGGTGGAGGTGGTGGATACGGTGGAGGTGGAGGATACGGTGGTGGTGGAGGATACGGTGGTGGTGGAGGATACGGTGGAGGTGGAGGATACGGTGGAGGAGGATATGGTAAGGGAGGTGGAGGTGGGTACGGTGGTGGAGGATATGGAAAGGGAGGTGGAGGTGGGTACGGACACGGCGGTGGTGGTGGTGGCTACGGCAAGAAGGGTAAAGGATACGGTGGCTACGGCACCGGTTACAAGCACTCGCCTTCGGTAGCCTCGCACTCCAACACCATCATACTGTTGAGCAGCAAGGGGAAAGGAGGAGGAGGACTGGGGGACAAATCCGACAAGGGTACCGACATCCAGTACATCAACGCCGGGGGTTACGGCGGATACGGTGGTTACGGCGGTTACGGCAGCCCGGTCCAGATCTACGAGCAAGGAGGCAAGGGCAAGGGTGACAAGAAAGGCGGAGGAGTGTACATTATCAATGCCGGTTCGTCCAGCTACGGCATGGGAGGCTACGGAGGAGGCTACGGTGGCGGTTACGGTGGCGGAAGCAGCTACGGAGGCGGGAGCAACATCATCCTTGTCGACGACAAGAAGGGAGGTGGCCTGGGAGACAAGTCTAAGGGTAGCGACATCTTCGTGATCAGTGGAGGCGGTGGTAGCAGTTACGGTGGCATGGGAGGATACGGAGGTGGCGGAGGATACGGAGGTGGCGGAGGATATGGAGGTGGTGGAGGTTACGGCGGATACGGTATGAGCAGCTACTCCAGCAGCCCTAACATCGTGCTCATCAAGAAGGAGAAGAAGGGGGGAGGCCTCGGCTTGGACAAGTCCAAATCTAAGGGCACCGACATCCAGTACATCAACGCAGGGTCTTACGGTGGCTACGGCGGAGGGGGTTACGGTGGTTACGGTGGTGGGGGCTACGGCGGCGGAAGCAACATAATCCTGATCGACGACGACAAGAAAGGAGGTGGCCTGGGAGACAAGTCCAAGGGGAGCGACATCATCGTGATCAACGGAGGAAGCAGCAGCTACGGTGGTGGAAGCAGCTACGGTGGTGGAGGATACGGCGGCGGCGGCGGATACGGCGGCGGCGGAGGTTACGGCGGATACGGCATGGGCAGCTACTCCAGCAGCCCCAACATCGTCCTCATCAGCAAGGACAAGAAAGGGCGCGACAAGTCCAAGGGCACCGACATCCAGTACATCAACGCGGGATCTTACGGCGGATACGGTGGTTACGGCGGATACGGCGGATACGGCAGCCCCATGGTCTACTCGATCGACAAGAAGGCGGACAAAGGAGGTGACAAGGGCCCTTCCATCATCCCCTACACGTTAGCTCACCGGGCCGGGCACTACGGCGGTGGCGAGAAGGAGATCGGCAGCATCGGGATCAAGGCCCACATCGGAGTCAACAAGAAGGAGTTGATCAGCGACTTCAAGAAAGGCAGGGGAATCAACGTGCCTCTGAAGTTCACGCTTACGGCCGACGATAAGGGTT
>WWPM01023262.1:0-13624 GCA_023279145.1 Glomeris maerens
TATCTGGTTTTAAAACTTTAAGCCAATCAGTGTTAAACTTTTATAACTGTATAGTCATGACTACATGAGTCAAACCCACACAGGCATCCAGTTTGAAAACGATATTTTAATTTTCTTTTGGGCGGTTCTTGTTTTCAACTTGTGTGTAGTTTTTTTTTAAATATTAGGCCTACTTAGTAATTTTCAAGCAATAAACAATTTGTATTATATTATATGTCAATATTTTGCGTTTTGATTATAAATTATCAAAGTTTTTAAATTTATATTTCATGTATTATAAAGAAAATTCCAGTAGTTTATTGACAAATTGATATATTATTGTATACAACAAATATTTAAAGTCTAATTTTGGATTATTGTTCATTTTTATCGTTTTTTTTCTCAGAACATTTTATATTTGTTTAATTACGTACCGGTATTTTTGCACTACTGTATCGATACATTACGTAATCTAAGCCTTTGATTTCTGCATTATCTGTAGATTGCAATTTAATAAGGGATTTTATAGAAGTTTTTATATTTAGAAATAAATTCAAAGTTTGTTTAAATAGTTTAGTAATTATATTTGGAACTAATTGAAACTCTAATTAAGTATGCTGCCATTGCAAATTCAAACGCATATTTGAGAATCATTTTATTGATACTAATTTGAACATTAAATATTAGTTGATTGAGATATGTAATATTATATTTCGATTCATTCCCTCACTTCTTTTTTAGTTATTTTGTACAAAAATGTATATGACAATGAATAGTATTTTTGACTTTGACCTTTGTGTTTCATAACCTTTATTATACTTTCACTCGATTGCGGTAATGAAACTGGAAAGTGCATTTTGTAGAGGGGAAAGTGGAGGTTTGCGCAACATTTTCGGTACGTATATAATTTCCTGTTGCATTGCGTGACGTCATTTTATCTCCATACTTTGTTCAGAAATGTAGAAAACCTTGCCGCGCCCAATTCGAAAATCCGTTTTAATTGGTCGACTGGAAAGAGCGAATCGCAATCGAGCAACTTTTGATTTTCCCTGCCGCATTCGATCGCAGCGCGTTCCAAAAGAAGGTTGCAAAAAGAATAAGCAGCGCCATTTTGTGTCCATATCGTAAAACAAGTTATTAATTTATGTAATCATGGATACTATGCAAGCACGGAAGCCATTTGCGATGAGGATTGCACCCGGCCTTGGTGTTTCCTCCATTCGTTTTCGAGCAAGGTGAGAGTTGCTGTTTTTTTATTGTTCAGTTTTCAAAGCGAAATGCAAATGGCGGCGTTCGAAGATTCGAATGTTTTCAACCCCTTTTAAGCGGTCGCTCCCCTCCGGCGCCCGGCTTAAACGGGCGGTACGGCTGTTCCGCGTTCCTTCGAAATGCGGTTGCAACTTATGATTGCGATTATAACACGCAGATAATGATGGATTTGAGTGTTTTTTCAGGGTTTTTTTTGCGAAATAAGTAGCTATGTATTTTTTTGGAGGAGGAGTAATTTTTTTAAATGGTGTTGGTTGGACACTCCCCTGCGACTGCGTGTTATTGTAATGCTTTTGCTGTTCCGCACTTGGCGTGCAATATGTATCATCGATAAATATGAATCTTTTCCATTTTTAAAGTTTTTATTTTGTAAAGAAACGAGTTATCCTGAATTAAAACAATTTCACTTGTCATGAATAATGGTAGTTAAATATGCATTAATATATAAAATACTAAACGAAATGATTATTTTGTATTCGGCTATCACCGCCCTCCGACGCCTCGTTAGCCCAACGGATGGCTGTTCCGATGGAACGTTTTCTGTTCCTCTTCCACTCCCCTCCGTTCGCGCGTTACGTATATGCGGCGGCTGTTGCGATGGAACGTCGCGTTTTCATTTCCTCTTCGAACGTGGTTCAGCATCGGTTCTCGATTCCACTCCCCTCCGTTTCCGCGTTACGGCTGCGCGTCGGCTGTTCCAGGAAAGGATGGCGAGCGGTCTCGATGCCCTTTCTCTTCTCAGCGGGGGTGTTTTTGTGCTCGGTACAGCAGGTGATTGTCGTCATGCGGTTTTTCCTTTTTTTAAAAAAAGTCCCTTTAAAAAGCGTAGGCCGGACGAGTTGATAAGAATGACGTCTGATATTTATCTTGTGTAGGGTGGTTGTTAAAAGCGCGATTTACGAGCGCCGTTCCGGTGCACTTGCACGTGTCATTACAGAGACAAGTTGTGGCCCCTTTTTTCTTGTTGTTGTTGTTACTGGAAATAAAAGGGAAGGCACGCATATTAATGAGGGTCTAAGCATGGCAAATTTGCAACACTTACTGTTTCTTTTAAATTTATTCATTGCTGTTTGGGAAATTGGGATTTTTGGATCTCCAACTTCAGCAGAAAAATCCAGGACATGTGTTGCAAATTATCCACTAAACAACGCATTTGGCAGGTTGTTAATTTCTTTTGAGAGTTTCTTTTGTGAGGAAATAAATGTAATTATAGTTGTGAGTAGGTAAGTCACTTGCGATATTGAATGAACTTGTAAGGCGCTATTGCTAATGGAGTTGGGTGAAATGGCTTTAATTATGTATACATTTCAAGTTTATTTTTTAACTTTTTACAAGGGAACATTTCTACGTATAATTCTGTTATCTATGGAGGAAAAATTGCTAATTTGGCTGGGTATTATTGTGGAAAGGAAGTTGAATGATATTATAAGCGGCTTTTTCATTAAGCAAATGGGGAAAGTGTGTGTAGTATAGATAGGAGCATATGTTGGCAGCTGGTTGGGACACTTTGAACGATGCGCATGCGTAGTGTTGGGCCGGAAGTGGCGCCAATCGAGCTCGATTACAACAGTGGGCCACCGGAAGTTCTCCCCAAGAAAAAAAGAGAGCAAATAATCGCCTTTCTGCTTCTGCCTTTTGTTTTTGTAAACTTCTCGTCTTTTCTTCCAAACTAAAACCTCTACTTGTTTGTTTTGTTTTTTTTTTCTTTTTTGTATGTAATTTTCTCGCCATGTGTAAGTATGTGACAATCCATCCCATTTCCTGTCACCGCATTTCCCATAATCTTGTATGTAGTGTTTTCAGAATGTGGGAAATGTAAGAAAGATATTTGCCCGAGGGAAATTTCCAAGATTTCTTCTAGTTTCGTCTTTTAAAGTTTTCTTATTACTGGAAATTGTTTTTTTTTTGGAGATGCGCAATTGGTAAGGAACAAAAGTTCTGGTGCAATTAAAGGAGCTGGAAAGGTATGTGAACGCCATTAGTTGCGATTTTTGCCGAGTGGTGGCGCTGCGAGAGCGAGCTTTGCATTCTGGGAGTTGACATGTTCCTTTCCGTTCTGTGGAGACACTGCATTTAGATCGTTTGTAAAATGGGAAATGCGAGGCTTAAATTGAAAGAAAACTGCAGTTTTGGGTCACTAAGGTATGGGCCTAAAGTATGTGTATAGAGAGAAACAAGTGGGACCTTTGGGGGTTGTTCAAAAATAATGTTGCTTTAATGGGAACATTATTCTTTTCCCAACGTAATTAACATAACATTGTCACTGTTTCTCGAATAAACGCCGCGGCTCTTAATCGAAGACTTTGGCATTGAATATGACATCTTTCTTCGCAGTTGGCATTTGTTTTTTTAAGGAAAATTAAGCAAATATTTGTTGTGTTATTTCGGCTGGAAACTTTTCTCTATCCTAATCAATTATGTTAATTTCAAATATGGAAGTATGTATGTAGCGGGAGGATGAGAGAAAAGCGCCCTCTGGCGTTTATGTTTATAAGTGGATATGGGCCACGGTCGTTGGATGGGACCCTGCGCATGATTTGGCACTAAAAATACGGAGAAATGGGACAAGGCGATTGAATGAAATAATAAATGGTCCGAAATAGCAGCTGTGTGTACTTCAAGAAGTCTGCATGTAAGAAGAAGTCTTCCGTTTCCTCCTTCTTTTCATCAGTCTTTCACCTGGCCATCTTTTTTTTATTCCCATTTCCTGATTGGCCAGTTTTATTTTTTTTATTTCTTATTCAACTCTCACTGTTATCTTTTTAATATTAAACATCTGCTTCCTGATTGGCAGCTTCCTTTTTTTCTCTCCTTTCCCCTTTATTACAAGGTCAATTTGCACTTTCTCATGCAATTCAATGGCAGCTAGTCAGTTTTATTTGTATTTCACCAAAATCAGTAATATTTATCGGGGGAAACTTAAATTGTAGAATAATTATTACTGCCTGTGTTAATTAAGTTATTTGAAAACCGGTTTGACACGGGCAGGTAAGTAATTGAGATTATGTGCCAAGTATTTAAAGAATATGGGTGTTTATAAATATGAATGTTGTTAGTAGGTGTAGTTGGTGTTTGAGTGGTTATTTAGAAAGCAGGTGCAAGAAAATGCCTCCTGGATTTTTAGTGAATGAAAAGAGGCAAATGGGTGCGGCTTTTGTGGGTTTGGCCTGGCACCTACCTAAGCCCCGCCTTCTTTGCTTCCTTTAACCGTTGCTTGACCCAGCCGAGGTCACAACCTGATTTTTGTCAACGCCATTATTTATTTATTTATGGTTTATAAACAGTAATTTCAAACGTCGTTCCCGATTGCAAATTGCGAAATTTTCATTTTCGACCTCGATTAAATAAAAAAGTTTATATTTTTTTTATTATTCGCACTGCAAAAAGACCAAACATTTTGGTATTATTTATGTTCTTTATTGCTTTGTCTGCACTTTGGGGAATTTTATTAATGAATTAATTGGGATGATTCAATTAGGAAGAAGTGTTTTTTTTTGGGGTTTGGCAACTTCATTCAGGTGTTTTTTTGTGTGGTGAAAATTAAAACGTAATTAAGCACGTTGACCGCAATGCATTTCTTTAAAAGTTGCTTTGTTTGAATGAACACCATTTCATTCTTAGGAACACGTCAATGTGAAGTTTGTAATCTTAATCTTTATACTGTGTGTGTGTGCACAACACTGGAAGATTAAGTTAATGACTTGGAACTTTCTTACATGATACAGGAATTATTTAATCTAATGTCGACAAAAAACAAGTTATCTCTTTGCTATATACTATAAAGAAGTCAATGTCATCTGTAGACAGACGGATGTCTGGCTACAAATTTCAGTAAGTTGAATTGATTTTGTACAAGTTTGTTAGGAATGTGTTAATTGAAATCGTTTTCTGTTTTAATTAAGTCCCGATTTAATGCGCATCGATAAACGGAAATGTAGGATCTAAAGGGTTAACAATTGGCAGCATTAATTTGTTCAAACCACTTTTGCTTTCAAATTTAATGCGCATTAATTAATACACAAAAATGCATTAATATTTATGATATACCTACTAGTAAAACTTCAATAATTTTGCATTTGAAATTTAAATGGCTACTTTTGTTTGAGTGTAACATGTATGGAATATAGTAATTGTATTTAATTAACTGGGGTAATCACGATCTGCAGTGTCTGCTTTGGGATATGTGTGTGAACAGTTTATTCAACACCGTTATCTGGCCATGAAAGGTGTGTGCGTGTATCGATGTTATCGATATTATCGATATGGGCCCGTTGAAGTATAGTCTGGCCGCGAGCAGACGACGTCTGCAGTCAAATGTTCAGCTTCGCACCGAAAACACGGATTAATGGCAATTTAACAAAATGGTCCTTCCTGGTTTGAAATCGTTTCGTGCTTTACTGGGACAACCGGCTTCGAGGTAATCATCATTAACTTAAGCGTACTTAAGCTTTTTCTGCAATTAAAGGGATACCTGTTGTATTTATTCTTCAGCTTATTTTGATTTACTTTTACTGTTATAATGCAATCGAACTTGAATAAATTATTAGGTTTGATTACTAAGTGTGTTTTCATCATTTTGGAAATGTGAAAGATGATTCCGCAATTTTAATGATGATTAGAAACAGTCGTTGTTCTTGAACTCGAGAAGTGTTTGTAATTATTAGTGATTAAAATAAATACGTTGCAAATTTATGGAAATATGTTGCCAATTAAATTTTAAGGATGGAAAACACTTGCTTAAATGACATTGAAATAACATATTTTGCAACTGTATTTTTGAAGATTTAAATTAATTCAATGCATAGTAGGAGTAGGCCTACACAGAACAGGTTTAATTAAGTAGTTATTTTTTTGGTTTGCAAGAATTTAAGTTGGATTTGTATTCATGTTGTGAATTGAAATTGGAAATTCATTTATGGAAATGAGAAAGTGGGATGTTACCGCGTTCTTATAATAACAATTTTAGTTTCTTTGTGGTGGGAAAATAATCGTAAATTATTAACAAGTGCGTGCTAATTTTATAAATACGTTTTTCACCTTTTTACGATGTTACATTTTTTGAGGGGAGAAATTAACATTTTGGGAATTTGGTTGGGTTTTTTATGGTTTTAAAAATGGAAAGTGAAGATAAAACTTTAACATTGTGTTTTTGCTGGTTTTTGTGGCTAGTAGTAGTAGGTGGTTTGTCAGGTGACTCATCCTCCTATGGGAAAAATAAAAGCAGTATGTAGTCTGGAATTTTTTCCTCCAACACAACTTCATTTCTTTAAAAAAATTACTGTATGCTATGTATGCACCAAGTGTTGCTTTATTAGTTCAATCAAAAATTGTTACATTGCACAGAATGTTTTAATTTGTATTTTAATATGCGGATTTCGGAATGGAGGTGTATATAATTGCCTACGGGGTCATCCAGACCCGTAACAAGGGCGTTGAACGGCTAAGTATGGCGAGCCAGTTGTTATTATAAACTACACCGAAATTACAGTTGCTATGTTAATTCTTCTCCTTATTTTTATTGTTGTAAAATGTTCCTTTTACTGGACATTTTCAACGGAAAGGCATCTTAAAATTCAATTAAGTGTCGTTGAACCTGGTTAAGTGTGCTCTAAATGGAGTTTTAAACCCTAATTGTAAGTGGTTATTAATTTTGTTGATAAAACTGAGGAATTAGGTTGAAATTAGTGAAGATTAAGATTTTCATTATCATTAATACAAAATATGTAAATTTGCCAAGAAATTATTGAATTAATATTGTATATATTTTCTATTTACAGATATTGGATGGTTTGTTAGTAGCTGCAATGAAATTGTACAGAAATATAAGTATTATCTGGGAAGCTCGTTAGGGAAACAAAATTGAAAAAGTATATATGTATATACTCTGTTCGCATTCAAGTCTGGCCTATTAAGATGTTGCATCAAATCGTAACTTTCTTAATTATAATAATACATGGATTACACTTAGTACAGAGATGTTCAGTATGTTAAGAAGGATTTCAGTGTAGTTAAATAGACCTTTGCAACTAATCTACATTGCCAGAAATTCATTTTGACATTTGTAATCGATCCAACTTTCAGTGTGAATAGACTATATAGGAATGAAATTTGAGTTTTTGCGTTTTTTTGGTTTTGTTGTTAAGGGGGGGTTGAGGAAATATCGTGTATGTCGATTTGCGCGTGAAGCGATTTTTGGTAATAAGGGAAAAGGCACAATGCTATGTGCCCTTTGACCCTAATCGATTATTTTCGGTGTAATAGTTGCGCCATGAAGGTTTTCGTGCAGCGAAACAATAACCTCACTTTCTCCTTGTTTTATTGTCGCGTCATCGCCCCCCCCCCCCTCTTTAGAGATCGATAAGATCGATGATATCGATATCTTTCCCGGAAAAGCGCTTTCTTTGAAGGGCCTGTATGCAGTGAGCTGTCCAAGATAACAGCAGAGTTTACACCTTTTTGCCCCCCCCCCCCCCGGGGGGTAATCGGTTTTTTCGCAGCGCCACCTGGGCACCCTGTTGTCACTACTCGGTATCAGTGTTGCTTGACGGCCAGGTGGCGCTTCCAAATCAAGGAGAAATCAAGGGATACAAATTATTACTTGGTTGATTGCCACTTTGTGCAGCGCCACCTGCTTTTAAAATTAACAACTCGATGGTGATTGGTATAATAAGATGTAGTTATAGTTTTTTGGACGACCAGGTGGCGCTTTAAGTTAATTGGAATATGAAAGGGATTAAATAGCGTTGTTTTAATCCTTAATTAAGAAGTGAATTTTGCAATTTGGGAAAGGGAATGAATACAATTTTAGTTTGTATACAGTTGATTATTATTATGATTGTAATCTTGTCACTAGCTAAGTTGAATAACTGCCAATCAATTGTGACATGTTATTAGTGGAATTATTATTATTGGAAAACTGGGAATCAGTTATTTGAATTTTAGTTTTGTAATTAAACTATGATTTTGGAAGCGAATTGTCACTGACCTAAAACTGTATTTTTAGTTTGCGGTTCTTGTTTTTTTTTTTTGGGAGTTTAATTTGGCTTTTAGCCAGATGTGCGCATGCGCAGTTGGTTTACGGCCCGTTAACGCAAACACTGGTCCCTGGTCCTTTAATAAATATATACGAGGTTTTTTATGTTTTTTTTTCTTCCCTACTTTTACACGCCATCCCTATTTTTACTACCAACAACAAACATTATATAACTTATTGATCGGCAATAATTGCCAATATTCCTATTAATCCGAGTTCGTTTTTTTTATTTTCCCATGCCAAAAAGTGTGATTGGTTTCGCTTTTTCATATCCGTCCGTATTTTATGCGAATGGTAGTTTGCGTAGTCATCCGCCAGGTGGCAGCCGCGAGATCCGAGTTGTTGCTCTGAAAACTTCTACTGAGTTCATAAATGGGCGGAGCTACGATAAAAACGACCAATCACGTTGTGTGTGTCGAAATTTCGAATCGGTGTAAGCTCCTCCCAAATTGGAAGTGATTGCTTCAATGTGGAAGAAGTACATTCCTCATTAGGCCGGCCATTTTGAATTGTCTTTCTTCTGTCTTATTGGATGTAAGCTCCTCCCACTGCGATTACAATAAAGTTGTTACATGTCATGAAAAAAATGGACAGAAGAATCCCAGCTTATTCAGGCGGATTTCCTCATTAAGGCCGCCATTTTGGATGGTTTTTACATTTTTTCCCCCATATCTTTTCATTTACATGTGTAATGAATGTTGCTTGCGTTTGATTGCAGGTCGAATGGAGTCGGCCGGAAGCAGAGGGATAAAGTGGGCGTGGCCGGGGAAGTCCACGTGACGGAAGTGAGCCTGGAAGCCCCGCCCAAAGGCAGCCACCAGGTGCACCCGGCCCAGGAGAAAAAGATCATCGACAAGATGAACATCAACTCGATGGCTCCTCCTTCTCCTCTTCCTCTTGCTCCTCCCACTCAAGCTCCCCCGCCCCCGCCCCCTGGACTACCACCCAGGTCGCCGGTCAAGGAAAGGGGCGTGTCGGTGATGGAGAGGGTGAGGGGCAGTTTGCGCACCTCGCCGAAAGGGGCCCTTTGTTGCCCGAGTGACCCAACCTCAACTTCCGGTTCCGTTTGGTGCTCCAATGCGAGGATCGAGGAACCGCCTTCTCCTTCCAAGGCTCCGCCCAAAGCTCCTCCTCTCACTCCCAGGGCCACTTCCACCAAGGTGTGTGAACCGTACCGTAATATGTATAATAATGAATAGACATTTTGTGGATTTGTTTGATTCGGTAGTTTTGGGCAACACTGGCCATTTTTTTTAGCGCCCCCTTGTGGCAGTCGTGACATTGCATCTAAGAAAAGGATAACTTTTGTCTTTTCTTCTTTTTCTTTTAAACTACTACTACTGTGTATGTAGGTACTACTCAAGTCGGAATTCTTGAACCTCATAAGTGTGTTAAAAAGGGGACCACCTCGAAAGAAGTCTTGAAGAAAACAGAATTAGATTAGATAAGGTGGTAGAGAAACGTGTTGTTCCCCTCCCCCGGTTTCCAATAAGCGCCACCAGGTGGCGACGGAGTCGAGTTCACTTTCGTGTTGGAAACGGTACATGTGGATATGCACGTGAATGAAGGAAGGAAGGGATGAGTGAATTAGGGGATGGGCGTGGCCGAACTGCGATTGAAATGTGGGTGAACGGCGGCCATGTTTGTTTGACATGGGACATTTGCGGAGGGCGTGGCACGTGTCGGGGTCACGTGGTCAGCCAGCCCATCAACTTGGCTTTATTGCTGCAAATACTAAATTGCAATATTTCTAGGTTTATGTTTGTTACAAGTTACAAAAAAATGATGATGATAATAATACAAATGTACTTTGGGAGAATTTGGAGCGCGTTTCCGCAATTTTGTACTCCGTTTGTCGTTTTTTGGGTCCAAATGGAGGGAGAAATAGGTTTCAAAACTGTCACATTTCCTAATCGCGAGGATTTTTGATAATAAGAGGAATGAGGTTGAAAAACAGTTCACTCGACAACGATTTGGGAATGCAATATATTTACTAATTACTGCATGAAGGTGAGTATTTAACTTCTCAAAAGGAAAGCTAAAAAACTACAAGAAAAATGATTGGCATTTTAATAATCTGCGTGTTAGTTTTAGTAATAACAATGCAAACTTATGTTCCTGTAATTACGAATTAGGTTTATTCAAATTAAATTATGAAATGAAGCGCTCTGGAGTTGATAACTTATTGAAATTCCAGATTTAGGACGTTAAATTTGAAGTTAATAACGTAGTAATGGGAAAGTCATGTCAATGTCAGTGAGTTTAAGGAGGCAAAACACTTGGCAACACTGGTATGTATTTGCGCAGGAATTTTCAAATATTTACTTTGAGAAATGGTGTAATAAGGAATCGAGGTTAGGAAAGTGCAAAAGTAAGAGTTTTTTTGTAACAATAGGTTTAAAATGATAATTTCATTAGAAGTAAGTATAGCAATAGACAGATTTGCAGTCTGCTGTCAGATTTTTTGCAAGATT
This sequence comes from Glomeris maerens, assembly GCA_023279145.1. Taxonomy (NCBI): domain Eukaryota; kingdom Metazoa; phylum Arthropoda; class Diplopoda; order Glomerida; family Glomeridae; genus Glomeris; species Glomeris maerens. The sequence goes on from WWPM01023262.1 coordinate 10,756, forward strand.
TTCTTAAAATACAAGCGGTTTACGTCTCAAATTTCACGAGACAAGATAGAAATCTGAGTGAAATTGTCCTTAATTTATTTCACATCCAACCGCACATTTTTCTCGAAGAAGTAAAAAGATAAAAATAAAAACCTCAGAGACATGTCATTAACAACCCTCTTTATTCATCGCTCGTAATTTCTACATAAGTATGTTTATTTCCAGAACTTATTTTATTGTTTTATTTGAAAAAAGAAGAAGAAAGTAAGTAGTATGTTGTTCTTGGCAACATGAATGTTTTTGCATTTTCAGTTGTTTTTTTTTTGTTGTTTGGCGTTATTTTTGGGAGGAAATCGTTTGCTGTTTTGGGCAGCGAGTTATTTGGGTCGCTTTATTGCGAAACAAATTTTTACAAATGAAATAGTTTAGGGCATAAGAGAATAAAGAAGAAGAAGGAAAGGACCGAACTATTAAGCGTTTACGGTATTTTCATTGTAATGCATACAATTAATAACAGAGAAGTTTTTAATCAACTTCTGTTTGCCTATTATTAATTTATTTGTATTATACGTTTGCGATCACAAAGTATTTTGTTTGGTTGAATGTTTCCAAAATTCATAGTTAAATAAGTTGTAATGTAATCAAAGTTCAACTTTTCACAAGTGTGTCATTAAGATACTTAAAGTATCTCTTAAAGGGATTGATTGACACGTGTATGAGCTCCGCCCTCTTACAATGCCTAGCCAATCACCAAATCTTAATTTTTTGACAAAATATTATCACTTCTAATTATTATATATATATATATATAAAATTCTGTTTCAGTTCAAACTTTCACAAATGTGTTATATTGGCTAAAAAGAAATGTCACAAGCCCCGCCCAAGAGAAAAAATGCAGCCAATCAACAGCCAAACAGGTGTCGTATATAGTCTGTTTCAGTTGAACGTTGCATTAAATGGGGCGTGTCTTAAATAATAGTATTTTCGCCGGATAGTTCTTAAGAGATTGGCTGGATATTCAAACTGGGCGTGGTCTGTCGATTGAAGAGTACTTCTTTTAGCCAATGGCGAATTAAGGGAAAGTTGGACTGAAATGGACTATATATTTTACTTTGTAGATGGAATAAACACGAATGTGTGTTCAATATATACAGTGTGAAGTTGAGCATGTTTACTGACAAACATTAACTAAGTTTCTGTTTCTATGGTGACGTCACGATAGGGCAATAAGCGTTGTCGTGATTTCAGAATTTTTATCTAGACAACAAATAAAGTTACACCCAAAAAGTTGCAGGACGAAACTTGTAGAGATTCGTTTGTTCAGTAGCAATTTTATTTTAAAGAAAATATTGTGTAGTTTTTTGTTGTTGGCTTTCACTGCAGCGCTTCTAACTCCTGGGAGGTTCACATTTCAGTCTAAAATATGGGGAATCTATTATTTCCCCACTAAGCAACTTTCAAATTGGCACCATTCGTCTATTTGAAACTGTTCTGAAGATCCTAATTGTAATATAGTGATTTCAAAATGGCACAGTGCATTTACATTTTTTTTTTGAAGTGATAAAATGTTGCCAAGAAACGCAATACTATATAGTATATTGAATTGAAAATGGTTTTTGTGCAGCTCAACTTTCCCGGTTTGAGACTTTCTTTTTTTTTTCTTCTTGGCTTTTTTTCTCTCCCCCTTTCCTTTTCTTTGCTGTGAGATCTTTTGGTTGGTTGACTGTTGAAGGAGAAGTTTCTTTTGAGACTTTCTTTGAAGAAAAGCTGGCATGGACCTTTACATTTTGACAGGTCATTAGCCTGACTTGTGTTCACTTTGGTCCTTTTCCCCAGGGGAGGTCTGTCTGTCTGTCCCTCCGTCCGTAATTTCCCAGGTCCAACACTTTTTTCCCCTCGCTTGACCTTTGAACCCCGTGGTGACCTTGCCGAACACGTGCAACAATTGGAACATTTTAAGTAGGGAATTAGCATTTATTGCGACAAAAGGGGTTTTACTGTTTTTTACCTTACTTTTTTCTCTATACACTCTGCATGAGGTCCTCGTTGTTATTCAACTCAATAAAAGACTAAACGATGTGAAGAAACTTGAAAGCGTAATTACAAAAAAGGAGGTTTTTTTTTATCCTCATTGGCCTTGAAGTGGAATGCAAAATCGGTTTTTTAATTAAGATGTAAAGGGCGTTTACTGCATAGCTCATTTGCAAAATCATGTTTTGGTTTGGTGATTATAAAACCATATTGTGTTCGTTGAAATCTGTTTCTTTTTAATTAGTGGTTACGTGTTCATTTGGATTGAAATGTGACAATTCATTTTGGTATAATTAAGAACGGATTTGGAAACGTGAAATTATAGTTTTGAAACTGATTTTTGGTTTTGTTTCAGTTTGTAGAAGTTGCGTTGAATATTTGAAATGTGACTTTGTTGTGTGAATGTAAGTTTAAAAACTAATTTAATCGGGTAAGAATTTAATTTATTCCTTTGATAATTAATTAAGTAGTGTCAGTGCAAATCAAGGAATGGAAATGAAAATTGCATTTATTTTGTTGTTCAGTTGATTAACTTGAGATAATTATGTTTTATTTAGTACAACTCTAAACTAAATTTGCATAGCATTAGTGTTTTAAGGTTCAAGTTTATTTAAGGTTTTTAGTTACACGTTTTCCTTTGTTTTTTCAGGAAAAGAAGGAGGAGTTTGGGAATAACCGTGTTGATAATTGGCAGTTAAAACGAGACCAGAAACTGGTAAACAAATTGTTATTAATTTTCTCGTTCGGTTTTACCAAAAGTCCAATATAATATACTGAATTATGCAATTTGCTGAACGCAATTGACTGCATAAGTAGGCTTTTTTTTTGCAGTATTTATCGACCAGTTCTGTTATTTTTT